>PVKS010015046.1:0-46919 GCA_004027875.1 Aplodontia rufa | reverse complement strand
TTTTTTTACCTGCTATCAGTTTCTCCGTATCAGGTAGATGTGTAAACTGTCTTTTGTATTCCTCATTCCTGTCTTTATATGTTGAACTTGAAATCTGTAACAATAAAAATTTTTAATTTCTGCTTAATTATAATATCTTAGAAAAATAAATGAAATTTAAAATTAGATGCTTTCTATGCAATATTTTGTTATATCCTCATATGAAAAACTATATGACTATCTCAAAAACACTAAGGATTTTGGGGAAAAAAACAAAACAAAAGAAACTACTTCCAACATGACAGCTTGGCAATCCTCTCTTCAAAAGCAAATATGTAGCTGGAAAAAAAATAATACATAGGTGTTAATATCAATCATCTCAAATGACTGGAAACTGACAAAAGATATACAATAAACTTAGAAATATTTGTTTATGAAAATCTACTGAACATGAGTAAGGACAGCCAAAGTCTGTGGCACTCTTCCCTGGGTCTGTTCCCCTAATCCTTCCTCCTCTACCAATTGTCAATGTGATAGTTCTACCAAGGTAGACAATGCCATGAAAACTAATAGCTATGTTGTCTGAAATGGTTGACCTCCTTTAGAGTGGACAGCAGGAAATCTATGTCCAAAGGGAAAAGGAAAAACCCCACAGCTATCCAAGCGTGAAGGTGCAGTCCCAATTGCAGCAAGCCAACCGAAAGATTAGCAAGGAACCTAACACAGAGATCTTGAAAGAGGCAGCCATTGATGGGCTTGATATACTCTCCCACGTATGCTTGGCCAAAAAGAGGCTTGCATTTATATGTAGCCGACTAGAAACATCCCAAGCTATCCCTACATTCCTCGCTACAGATACAAGTGATCTCAAGAGAACATAAATACTGGGACAAACTTTGAATACATTCCCCAGTCTACACACAGATGTATCAGTAGAGGGAAAAATCTTACTGGTTCTATGTATTTGAACACACCATTGAGCAATCACAGGTTGACATGGGTGGTGGCTCCTAGAAATTCAGCCTTAAAGAGAAAAACAACAGCTGAGCATGGTGGTGCAAGCTTGTAATCCCAGCAACTTGGGAGGCTGAGGCAAGAGGATTACAAATTTCAGACTAGTCAGCAATTAATGAAACCTTGTGCCAAAATGAAAAGTCAAAAAGAACTAGGGATAACAAATGCACATCATATTGTTACTTTATATGCATTTCTGATTGTACAATAACTCAACTCCTTAATAAAATAAAATTTTAAAAATGGACTAGGGATGTAGCCCAGTGGTAAAGCACTTCTGGGTTCAATCCTTTCAAAAAAAAAAAAGAAAGAAAGAAAGAAAAATATAATAAACTGAGTAGAAACATTAGTTCCCACATAACAAATAAAAAACCAGATTTACTCTAGGCAAGTTATTAAACAAACAAAAATCAACAATGACAACACCCTTTGGGTAGGGAGAATGCGATCAGAATTCCGAGAGGCTATATTATCTAAATTGTCCAATTTTTAGCAAAAAACTGTAAAATATGAAAAGAAACAGGAAAATGTGACTTAAACAAAGGAAAGAAAAAAGAACAGGCAATAGAAAGAGGCTTCGTGGGTCCCCAGACATTGGATTTAGCAGACAATTATTATGTGTTCAAAGCACTAAAGAGAACCATGCTTAAGGGAAAGTATAACAACAACGACTCCACAAGTATAGAAAATTTAAACAGATTTTTTTAATAAATCTTTTAAATAAACAAACAAACAGACATTCTAGAGTTGAAAACTACAATCTCTGAAATAAAAATTTCACTAAAGGGATTCATCAGTGAACATGAAGATAGATTAGTATAATTTATCAAATTTGAAGAACAGAAGGAGGAAAAATTTGAAGAAAATAAACAGACTCTCAGACAAGCAAACTCTCAGACATCTGCAGGATAACATCAACTAAACCAAAATGCATGTAATATGAATATCAGTAAGAAAAAAGAGGGGAGAAGAACATCCGAAGAAACAGTGCTCACAATTTTTCAAAGATTCTCAATAAAACTCAAGTAAGAGAAACAGAATCATACTTAGACTGATGATAGTTAATTGAAAAACATGCTCCTTCCATGCCATCTGGTGTCCTCACAGGAGGCCAAACCAATAGGACCACCTGATCTTGGACTTGAACCTCCCAAACTGTGAACTAAATAAACCTTTCCTCTTTATAGTTATTTGCCTCTACTATTTAGTTGAAGTAAAACAAAGCTGACTAATACATATCCTATTCAACAATAGCAGAATGCACTTTTTTTCAAGCACACAGGGAACATTCTCCAGAACAGACCATATCCTATGCCATAAAGCAAATTCCACCAAATTTGAAAGGAATTAAACCATATAAAGTATGCTCTCTGTGAACAACAAATAAAACTAGAGACTAATAACACAGGGACTAGATCCCAGCTTCAAATTAACTTAATCCTTAAAAACAGAATGGAATATGGTCATCCCCTATTGAACCAAAGGGTACTTAATCAGAGTCACATCCTCAGCCCTTTTTATTTTTTATTTTGAGACAGGACCTCACTAAGTTGCTAAGGTTAGTCTCAAACTCAGTCTTCCTGCTTCAGAGCATCCTGAGTCACTGGGATTATGGGAACGCACCATCACACCCAGCAATCCCATTTCTTGACAGGTATATATGAAAATCCTCTCTGGAAGAAGCCATCATTCTAGGATTCAAAACGTTTCTACAAAAATGACAGAAAATAGAGAAGAAAGGAGAAGAGACTACGTTTACAGTGAAGAGGTCTAACATACATATAAATGAAGTCCCATAGAAGGAAGCAGAATTAGATAAATACAACATTTGAAGCAATAAATATTTTAAAAATTAAGCATTTTAAGTTTCTCTCCTTAAAGACCCAAATTTTACTGGGAATGCTGGCATACTCCTATAGTCATAGCAATAGGAAGCTGAGGCAGGTGGCTCACAAATTCAAGTCCAGCCTGGACAACATAGCAAGACCCTGTCTCAAAATAAAAACCTAAAGGGGGCTAGAGCAGTGGCAGTGGTTATGGCGCTTGCCTGGCATGCGCAACTACGCAAGTTCAAACCCCAGCACCACATATAATGAAGTCGCAGAGCAAAGAAAGCCACATGACAAATTAAATAAAAACTGATTCCCTCTCTCTCCCTCTCTCTTTAAAAACAAACAAATAAATAAATAAAAATGAAAACATAGGGGCTTGAGTGGTGGCTCAGCGGTTACAGCGCTTGCCTGGCATGCACGAGGATGCAGGTTCAAACCCCAACATTACAGACACAATTGTCAGAGCGACAAATGCCATATAAAAAACTAAATAAAATTGATATTTTCCTCCCCCCTCTCTCCCTTAATTGTCCTTCTTGCTCTTAAAAAAAAATAGAAAAATAAAAAGGGTTGAGTATGTAGCTCAGTAGAAAAAAGCCCCTAGATTCAATCTCCAAGTCAGCAAAAAGTAATAATAATAAAGATCCTAATTCCTTCTTTTCTTTTAGTTCTCTAAAATCATTTTCAAAAGGGGCGGAGCAGTGGCTCAGTGATTACAGTGCTTGCCTGGCACGTGCAAAGATGCAGGTTCGAACCCCAGCACCACATACACAACAAAAGGATGGAGCAACAAAAGCCATATGAAAAACTAAATAAAAAATTAAATCTCTCTCACTTTCCCTCTCTTTCTTTAAAAAAAAATTATTTTCAAAAATAGCAATCTTCATGTTTTAAGTGATTCCAACACTTCATGTACATATGTATACTTGTAAATACTGTAAAATTCAATAAACCAGTATCTTGCAATTCAAAAATCCTAACTATTAATATCTGATAAAAATGATCTGAAGAGCTATCAGAGATTCATTATCTGTGACACATTTCAAGGCCTCAAAATTAGATTTTTGAAATGAGTGTTAATAGTGGATTAGAATAAGAAAAAGTGAAAAAAATTGAGAATTAGTCTGGCTGGGTGTGGTGGTGCACAACTGTAATATCAAAGACTCGGAAGGCTGAGGTAGGAAGATTGCGAGGTTGAAGCCAGCTTCAACAACTTAGCAAGCCCTCAGCAACTTAGCAAGACCCTGTCTCAAAAATTGTAAAGTTTTAAAAAGGGCTGGGGATGTAATTAAGGGATAAAGCATCCCTAAGTTTAATTACCCAATACCAAAAAAAAAGTCAAATATTTATTTGATTTACAGATACATTCTCATATCGTGTGGGTTATCTTTCCATTTCTTTAACAGTTTCCTAGAAGTATAGCCATTTTTAAATTTAATGAAGTCCAATTTGTCTGTTTTCTCTTTTGCCTCTTGAGATCTGGAGTCACATCTAAGAAACTACTGCCTAATCCAAAGGTCATGAAAATTTATACCTATGCTTTCTCTAAGAGTTTCATAGTTGTAGCTCTTACATTTAGATATATGACCCACTGAGTTAATTCTGTATATGGTATGAAGCAGAAATCCATATTCATTCTTTTACATATACATATCTAATTGTCCTAGTACTATTTGTTGAAAAGACTATTCACTCTGCCATTAGATTATTCTGACATCTATCTCAAAAATCAACAGATAATCAATCTAAGAGTATCTGGACTCTCAATTTTATTTGATGAATACACAAATCTAGTCTTATGCCAATAAACATCATGTTGATAAATATAGCTTTGTAGTAAATTTTGAAACTTGGATGAAATGAGAAGCCCAAATATACTCAGGCAGGCATATAAATCTAGCAATTTCAATAATTAAAATACATGTATATGGTCATTTACATCTGTAACATGGGGGAATTACAGAGGGCATGAGATTGGAAAGTGGCTGAAGGAGGGAGAGATCCTGCACAAGGATCCAATTTAAGTACGAATGTGAAGCAACAAATCCCTTCGATATGTAAGACAACGTTGAACCAATAAAAAAATAAAAAATAAATTTAAAAAATTTAAAACCTTGGGGGAAAAAAAAACTGGGGTGTGTGCATCTTCTAATTTCATTCTTTTTCATGGTTATTTTTGGTAATCCTGGGTCTCTGGCACTTCCAGGTGAATTTAGGTTCAGCCTCACAATATCTTAAAAAAAAAGTCAATTTGGATTTATAGGATGGCATTTAATCTGTGGACCAAATTGAGGAATACCACCCTCTTCACAATTGTCTCCTATTCCATGAACATGAGATGTCTTTTCACTTGCTTATCTACTTAAATCTCTTTCAATGAGGTCTTGTAGTTTTCAGTGCACAGTAGTCTCTTCACATCATAGGTTTTGCTGTAACCGTTTCAGTTACTTATAATAAACTGTGGTCTGAAAATATTAAGTAGAAAATTCCAGAAGTAAAAAATTCATAAGTTTTAAATACTTTCTAGTATAGTATATTGTTATAGTATTAATTTTATTGTTACTGATTGTTGTTCACCTTTTACTTCATTTATAAATTAAAATTTATCATAGGTATGTAAGGAAAAAACATATATAAGGATTTGGTGCTATCCAGTTTCAGGCATCCACTGGGGATATGGGACCCATCTCCTATGGACAAGGAGGGACTTCTATACAAATACTGCACATCATTTGTTAAATTCATTTCTAACTCTAATATTTTGATGTTGCTGTTTATGTAATTTTATTTTCTTAATTTAATTTTAAGGTTGCTCATTGCTAGTGTATAGAATTACAATTAATGTTGGTGCTGGAATAAGAAAATGATTTGGGAAATGTTATCTCCTTTTCTACTTTCTTGGAAGAGTTTTTAAAGGATCTGTGTTAGCTCTTTAAACATTTGGTAGACTATACCAGTGAAACCATCTGGTCCTGAGTTTTTCTTTGTGAAAATTTGTTGTTGTTTTGGTTTAGGGGATTGGTGTGTTTTGTTGTTGTTGTTGTTGTAGAGGGTATTAAACCCAGGCTCTCACCCATACTAGGCAAACTCTCTAACACTGAGCTACTTCCCCAGCCTGGCAGGCAGTTTTTTTTCTTCTTCTTCTTCCTCTTCCTTTTCCTCTTCCTCTTCTTCTTTTTTTTTTTTTTTCCTGGCAGCTTCTTAAACTAAACAGTCAACCAAACAATTTGCATTCACATTCCTGAACCCTTACCACAAAGAATAAAACTAATGTTCATACAAAAACATGTATGTGAATGTTTTTTGCAGTTCTATTCATCATTTCTCACACCTGGAAACAGCTAAATGTTCTTCAACAGTGAATGTCAAACCAAGGTACATCTATCCAATGGCATACTGCTCAGAATTAAAAAGGAATGAATTTTTAGCTTAACATACACAAACCTGGATATATCTCCAGGGAGTTATATTGTATGAAGTAGCCATACAAAAGGATTAGATATAGTTCCATTTCTATAACATTCTTGCAATATCATAATTATTAAAACAGAACAAATTCAGGGTTTCCAAAGATTATATAGGGGGAGGAAGACAGGGGGAAATGACTGTTGTCTCTAAAACAGAACAAGAGGAATTCTTGTTGAGGTGGAAATTTTCTGTATCCTGATTCTATCAATGCCAATATCTTCATTGTGATATTATTCTAGTTTTATTAAATGTTAATATTGGGGAAAATTGTTCAATGCATAAAGGGGATCTCTCATTACTATTTCCTTTTTTTTAAAGAAAGGAACAGTGAGAGAGAGGAGAAAGAGAGAACCGATTTCATTTAGTTTTTCATGTGGCTATCGTTGCTCTAACACTTCATTGTGTTGTGTACATGGTGCTAGGATATGAACCCACATTCTTGCTCGTGCAAGGCAAGTGCCATAACCGCTGAACCACTACTCCAGCCCCTCATTATTATTTCTTAAAACTGCATATGAGGGGCTGGAGTGGTGGCTCAGCAGTTACGGCGCTTGTCTACTATGCACAGGACATGAGTTCAAACCCAGCACCACGTACACAACAAAGTGTCAGAGCAACAAAAGCCAAATGGAAAAGCTAAATAAAATTGATTCTTTAAAAAAAAACTGCATATGAATGCACAATTATTTTAAACTTACAGTAAAAAAATTAGCAAAAGAGGAGGAGGTTGGTAGGGTGGGTTAGAATGTTTTGTGTTTTTTTTTTTTATAAAGAGAGCGGGACAGTGCGAGAGAGAGAGAAAGACAATCAGTTTTATTTAGTTTTCCATGGACTTTCGTTGCTCAGATACTTTATCGTATACGCGGTGCTGGGGTTTGAACCCGCATACTCTCGCTGAGCAAGGCAAGCGCCGTAACCGCTGAGCCACGGCTCCAGATCCTAGAATAGAATAAATGTTTTAATTCTATGTCAGAGAGGAAAATATTTAAAGTACTTTTAAAACTGATTCAGAGGCCAATACTTAATGCTTTTTTCCCCTCCCTCCAACTACCTATCCTTAACACACATTTTACTAATTATTAATATCTTCTCCAAAGAAATGAAAAAATTACGGGCTGGAGCAGTGGCTCAGCAGTTATGGCGCTTGCCTGACATGCGCAAGTACGTGAGTTTGAACCCCAGCGCAACATACACAGCGAAGTCTCAGACCAAAGAAAGCCACATGAAAAACTGAATAAAGATTGTTTTTTCCTCTCTCTCTCTCTCTTTCTCACTACTGTCCCTCTTTCCTTGAAAAAAAAAAAAGAATACAATTAAAATTATTTAATCATTGAGCATGTAACTAGAGAAATAAAATTCAGTGTCCTATATAACTCACTGGATCAATGTTACTGTTTTTAAGTTCACATCTCACATCCAATAGAAAAGACAGGGAATGCTAAGCAAGAATTTCTGTGTTATCTTAAATTTGGTTTGTTTGTGCTATCTAGAGTCATAGATTATCAAAGGGTTATACTCAGGATGAAGCATTAACAAAAATCCCAGCAACATATCACTGTTTCAATTATTTTCCAGCCTCTCCATCATTTATTAAATATGATAATTTACTGGTGCTATGATTTGAACATATCCCCACACAAAGTGCATGTGTTAGAAATTTAATCTCTAAAGCAATAGTGTTGGAAGATTAAGTCTTATCAGAGGTGATTAGACTAATGTTACCATGGGAGTACGTTAGTTTTCATGAGAGTGGACTCGTTTAAAATCAAGTTCGGCTCTCACTTGCTCTCTTGCCCTCTGCTTTTCAAACCTCACCAGTCACAAACCCCTTAATTTGGAATTCCCAGAACTGTAAAAAAAAAAAAAAAAAAAAAAAAGTATTTCTTTTCTTAATAAATCAGCCACTCTGTAGTATTATTAGAGCAACACAAAACAGACCAAGACAATTGGTAATTTCTTAATAATTATGTTTTGGGCCCAAAAGATTTTTCCATGTTGATGTGGTCATCCATTAAGAAGTTTGTTTGTAATAAAATATGAATTTTCTTCCTTTGGCCCTTTATTTTCTTGGTTAATTTTATGTCACACTTCACAAAGTAAGATTAGGACAATAGTCTAAAACCTGGTATTTCAGTTAGGGTTTTGCCTTTGAATAATTGTGCTATTTAATGTCCTTACCAACCTCTACCTTGCAAATCCAATAGCCAGCTCTCGGACCTTATCTAACCCAACCAATAATGGAAGGTCATTTTGTCCTTGAAAGACTGTTTTCACTTTTCCTTGTGTACACTGCATTCTCTAATATCTTCTTCTATCTCATTAGTCAAATAGTTTCTTTTGCTAGTTCCTGTTCTTCCACTTGAGGTCTTAAATATAGAGGCCACTTCTCTATCCATATTTTTCTCCCTAAGTGATCTCATCCAGTCTTTATAAATCTATCTTTAAATAGCACCCACACTCAAAGTTTCGCAAATTTACTTTCAGTTTCGGCCCCTCCTTTAAGATTCAAGCCATATAACAAATAGGCTACTAGATCTTTCTACTCATATACCAAATATGCATCTCCAATTAAACAAAACCTCTTCATTTTCCCACCCCAATACCTACTTCTCCCCCATGGTGATTCCTTCTCCTAAATGATGCTTCCATGTATTCAGCTGCACTGACCTGAAACCTAGGATCATTATCTGTGCTTTCTTTTTCCCCCTCACTCACCACATCCACTGTTCAGCAGTTTGTCAAATAAGCCAATGGCATTCCTGCCTCAGGCTCTTTCCATGTAATACTACTCCCTTTTCTCCTCCCTCAAATGATTCTCTCTCTCTCTTTCTCTTCCTCCTACCTCTACTATTTAGGGGTCACTCAAACATTTTCCTGGCCTTCCCAACTAAAAATGCTGTTCTCTACCATGTGATTCCCCATACCTTTATATTCTTTTATTGTCCTCATAACTTCTATCATTACCTGACAAATACTATACATTTATTTATGTATATACTATCCATTTCCATTCCAGACCTCTAGGGTGGTAGAGATAGCATCCAGTTCACTTAGAACAATATGGTATATCAAAGAAACTCAAACAAATAAAATCATTCCTACCGTAATTCAGGTATATCTACCTTTGCAATTTCTAAAATAATCACCCTACTCACGTACTCCCTCCTATGACAGACTCACTGAACTTTCTGATTCTGAAGTCTTTCATCCCAAATAGAAAAATTTCACTGGGCATGGTTGTACACGCCTGTAATCCCCAAAACTTGGGAAACTGAGGCAGGAGGATGGCAAGTTCCAAAACCAGCCTCAGCAACTCAGCGAGGACCTAAGCAACTTAGCAAGACCCTGCCTCAAAATAAAAAATAAAAGTGAGCTAGGGATGTGGCTCAGTGGTTAAGTGTCCCTGGGTTCAATCTCCAGTATCAAAAAAATTTAAGAAATAAAAAAAGTATAGAAAATTTTCATACATATATTCTTTGAATATTACCTCTGTTCAGTTTCTGTCTTCATCTTCTGAAACGTCTATTAGATTCATAACAGACTTCTACATACTTTTCCCCATATATCTTAAACTGTTCCCTTTCACACTTCATGTCTTAAGGCTACAATCTGGGTAATTTCCTAATGTATATCTTTCATTTTATTAATCTCTCTTTAGCTGCTATTTTCCATGTCCACTGCAGTTTTTAATTATTATTTCAATGACCATATTTTTAATTTCTAGAAGTTATATTTGGTTAATTTTCAAACCTTCCATGTTTGAGAATTTCTTAGCCATCATATTTTTAATTCCTTCTATTATGTCTTTAGTATCATATGACTTTTTGTTTTAGTAGCTTTATTATCTGAAATTTTGGAGGGTCTAACATGCTATTTATTCAATCTCCTTCTGTTCACAGTTTTTTAAACTCAAACCCAAAAACTTCATGAGAAAAGGACTAGCATTATGTGCTCTCAGGACAAATTTGCCCCTTTCACCCTAAGCCTGGGTTGAACTAGACAAGCTTCCTTGTCTTCAACCTAAATATTTAGCTGGATTTTTTTTCCTTCTCAATATTTCATAGAGAGTATATAACTCTTCAAGAGTCATGGCTTGGAGGCTGGAGTGATTACTCAGTAGTTACAGCACTCACCTGGCATGTGCTAAGATGCGGGTTCAAACTCCAGTACCACATATACAAACAAGTGTTGGAGCAATGAAAGCCACATGAAAAACTAAATAAAACTGATTCTCTTTAAAAAAAAATGTCATGGCTTATAAAGAATTCTCAGTTCCAGTTCATATAAGTCCAAGGCATCATCATTTTCTATCATCTCCTATCCCTGTGTGGCCATTAAAGTTTAAGATTAGCAAACTTCAGGGCTGCCTTGGCATTAACTCACGTTCTTGCAACTTTTTTTTTTTAAAGAGAGCGGGACAGTGAGAGAGCGAGAAAAAGAGAGAAACAATTTTTATTTAGTTTTTCATGTGACTTTTGTTGCTCCAAGACATCGTTGTGTACGTGGTGCTGGGGTTTGAACTCGCATACTCGTGCATGTTGGGCAAGTGCTGTAACTTCTGAGCCACCGCTCCAGCCCCCATGTTCTTACAGCTCTTAACAGTCAGCTCACTCTTCATTTTTAGCCCTTGGGTACTTCCCATGCTATTTTGTGATCCTAGATGAGCATTATAAAAAGATGTTAATAACAGTGCACCCAGTATTTTTAATCTAAATGTTTTTAGTACAAGAATATTTAAGTTAAATAGCCCCCTCTCTTCAAATTGCTAAAGTATTAGATCCTATTCCTTTATATTTAAATCTAAAAAGGTTAAGAGACCTTATTTTATCCAACATAGGTATATCTAAAATATCTATATCTAAAATTTTTCAAACGGGATAAAATATGCTTTAGAATGCAACAAAAAATTGGAAAATGAGTTGATTATCAGTCATCAAAGAGAAAAACTGAAATGTGTGTATATATATATATAAACTCAAGATGTGCTGCTGTGGAGGACAACATGTACATAAAAAACTTCTGCAAAGTCACCAAAGTGTATCACAAACACACTAATTAATCCTCTTGGGTTTTTTATTATTTTACAGCACAACATTAATTAATCCTACAATATACATATAAATCAGGTTTGTGGCAAGTGTTATCCCCACTTATAAGTAGAAAAATTTCCTCTGAATAATGTGACTACAATCATTCTATAAGTCAATGATACAGAATCAAGATGTCTGAATTCTTACACAATTTTTAATACATGATAATGATCTAGAAAAGCTAAAATCTAAACATTTTCTATTAAAACATGAATTCTGCTAATTATATATGTATAGATACTTGAAAATCTAAACTTTTCTACTCTTTAAAATATTTTAGAAAAAGATAAAAGAAATTATTAATTTGAATTCTACCTCCTTTAAATTTTCTTACTCTTTTTCTTTTTGCTTCCTAAATCAAAGATATGATTCTTCATTATATGTGCATTTAAAGATTTTTAAATATACAATTTTCCAAAGAAAACCATAAGGGGAGCTAGAGCTCAGCAGTTACAGCACTTACTTGTGATGCACGAGTACGAGAGTTCAAACCCCAGCACCACATACACTACAAAGTCTTGGAGCAACGAAAGACATATGTAAAACTAAATAAAATTGATTCTCTTTCTCTCTCTCTCTCTCACTGTCCCTCTCTCTTTAAAAAAGAAAAAGAAAACCATATGGATTCCTAAACAAATCTAACTTTAGTTACACAATTTAGGAAAACATAAATTTTTCCATTTTTAAAATACAATTGTCAATTAAATCAGCTACTAAGGAAATAGATATACAAATGATGAAATTCTTAAAGGGGAACTTAAATGCCAAAGTAGACAAGAATGTTTGACAATAAATAATTTTATCCAAACACACAACAGAAACCTCAAAGACTTTTTTCTACCCTCAATAGTTGACAACTCTACATCACTAAGAGAAATTGCACTAAATAAACACATCTGCTACAGATCTGTTTTCCCTTTGGAATATATCCTTATTTTAGGGGGAAGAAAAAAGTTTTTGTTTTGGGTTTATTCCCTTTTGTGATGTATTTTTATTAACAAGTAAAAGAGAAAGGTACAAATATTTATTTGCCATTAACTTTATGTTAAATTTCATTCATTCATTTCACATAATTTTTTATTGTTTCATGAAGGTTTAAAAGTTAATATGAAAAATTATTTCCCACATCCTAGGGTTTATTATTTTAACTTCCAAATAAAATAAAATAAATACAACTATTAATATTTCTATCTTTATATAACAGTATCGAAACAGAAAATCTGAATCTGATGACCTCACTAGCAATTACTATGGAAATTTAATAATACTCTATGCCTTATCATCAGAATGACACTTTTTTTTTTTAAGAGAGGGGGACAGGGCTGGAGTGGTGGCTCAGCAGTTCTACCACGCTTGCCTGGCATAAGCAAGTACGCAAATTCAAACCCCATCACCACATACACAATGAAGTGTCCAAGGAATGAAAGTCACATGAAAAACTAAATAAAAATTGCTTCTCTCTTTCTCTCTCTCACTGTCCCCTCTTTCTTTAAAAAAAAAAAAATAGTGGGGGGGAGACAGTGAGAGAGAGAAAGAAAAAGAGAATCAATTTTATTTAGTTTTTCATATGGCTTTCAGTGCTCTGTGACTTCATTACGTACGTGGTGCTGGGGTTTGAACTCAGGTACTTGCTCATGACAGGCAAGCACCGTAACCTCTGAGCCACCGCTCCAGCCCAGAATGACACTTTTTAGTCAGTCTGTTAAACAGCATGAGATTTTTGACTGACTCAAGACACAGCAGTGTTGTTATATTGTGACCCAATCTCTAATTTTACAAGTGATATAACTGAAATCAGGTTATGTGACATTCAAGATCACCACACGGTAAAATCACCATGGCATGGAGATACTATTTCAGATGCTTTATTAACAGTCTCCCATTTCCTCAATCATATCATGTTATCATGCTGCTTTGTAAACTCACTACTATGGAACAACTGATTTAGCTAAGCCAGATTATATAAGTTATTCTACAATAGTGAATTTTCCAGATCCCTGGAGCTTAACTATATAAATACAAAAACCTTAAAATTCTTTTAGTGAAAACCTAAAAAATGTGCCACAATGTTTGTGGCAATGGTACATCCTCTGGGCCTGAGGGGTGCCAGCACCACCCCCTAGAGACTGCTTCAGTCAATCAGCCCTTACACCACAGTAACCCTGTGCAACCTAAAGGTAGTGATCAAAAATGCAGACATGTTAGAAGAGATGTAGCAGGAGGTTGGGGAGTGTGCAACTCCGACACTAGAGAAATATAACATAAAAAAGGACATTGCAGTCCATGGTAAGGAGGAGTTTGGCAAGAAGTACAAACCCCTGCAGCACTCTATCTTGGGAAGGAATGTCAGTAGTTATGCTGCACATAAAATCAAATACTTCATCTACTTTCTGGGTCAAATGGCCATTCTTTTTTTCAAATCTGGTTAAAAGCATGGACTGTGTCACATAATCAGAGACCTATCCAAAGAACGGACCGAGATCTCAATTCCAAATGCCAGAGACTGAAATCTTCAACCTCATAGAGGGAACACCTCAATAAACCTTCATTTTGTTTTGTCCAGAGCACTTTTTGTACTAGTTTGTTGTGGTTATAAAACAATTAAAAAGCAGCTTATATTTGTATTTATTGTCTACTCTACATTTCTCTGCCCTGGTTTTTTTGGTACCAGATACTGAACCTAAGGGTGCTTAACCACTGAACCACATCCCCAGCTCTTTTTATTTTTTGAGACACAGTCTTGTTAAGTTGCTTAGGGCCTCACTAAGTTGCTGAGGCTTGTGATCCTCCTGACTCAGCTGCTGGGTTTACAGGCATGCACACCATGCCTGACATCTGCCCTGTATTTATTTATTTATTTTTCCTTTCAATCCATTCCTACAAAAAATATACCTGTTGGGGTGGCAGAGTTCTTGCCTAGCATGCACAAGGTCCTGGGTTGGATCCCCAGCACTGGAAAAGATATATATAATAAATGATAATAACAAAACAGTTGAAGATTATATGAAAAAGAAAGAAAGAGTAACCTTCCTAAAAATGTAAAAGGCAGAACTCCAAATTCCTTATATGTTCCAGTGAAATGGCTCTGACATTCTTTTTTTTTTTCTCCCCCCAGGGTTGAGGACCAAACTCAGGGCCTTGCACGTGCTAGGTAAGCGCTCTGCCACTAAGCTAAATCCCCAACCCCGGCTCTGACATTCTTTTTTTTTTTTTTTTTTTTAAAGATAGAGGGACAATGAGAGAGAGAAAGAGAGAAACAACTTTTTATTGAGTTTTTCACATGGCCTTTGTTGCTCCAACACTTAGTTGTGTTCGTGGTGCTGGGGTTTGAACCCGAGTCCTCGTGCTTGCCAGGCAAGCGCAGAAACCGCTGAGCCACCGCTCCAGCCCCCGGCTCTGACATTCTTAATCTTTGTTTAAACACCAGGTCATCTGTTTCATGAATATTTTCCTGTTATGCTATTGGCTTTTTTTGTGTTAATTTTGGATTCCTCAGTGAATTCTGCCAACTTATTGTATTCATTAAATTCCTACTTATTGCTGGAAGAATGAAGAAAAGAAAACAGCAATATAGTGGAGTTAGTAGTAAAAGCAGGTGGATTTAAAGTGGCAGAGGAAAAATGCATTATTTATTTTCCAGACTTCTTAAACATCATTTCTACCAGTTATCATATAGTCCCACCACATAATGTTTGATCAACATGGACAACACATATACCACAGTGGTCCCATAAGATTATAATGGAACTGAAAAATTCCTACCACCTAGTGATGTTATAGTAGTCTTAAGAATGTTGTGCAACACATTACTCATGTGTTTATATGATCCTGGTATAAACACACCTACTGAACTTCCAGTCATATAAAAGTATAGGCACATTTTTACCAGGCACAGTGGCACTTGCCTATAAGCTCAGCAATTTGAGAGGCTAAGGCAGGGTAATTGCAAATTTGAGGCCAGCCCTGGCAATTTAGAAAGACTCTCACAATAAAAAGTTTAAGGGAAAAAGGGCTGGGGATTTAGCTCAGTGGTAGAACATCCCTGAGTTCAATCCCCAGTGCCCGAGGGGAAAAAAGGAAAGGATAAAACATGCAGTTATGTACAATACACAAGATCTGATAAGGATAATAAATGTTTATACCATCCAGGTCTGTGTAAGTACACTTTATGTTGTTCACACTGTTGAAATCACCATCACTATCAGTCAAGTTAGATACATAGATCTTTGGCCTCCACATTAAGGTTACTATACTTTTTTAGCTTCTGCTATTATTTCTTGTTACTGTCCATGTGTTATTATCAAGTAACTATCCCATCTTTGATATTTATTCAATTTATTAAAGTTAATATTTGGTACTGGGGATTGAACCCAAGGATACTTTTTTATCACTGAGCTATATCACCAGCTCTTTTGTTTTTTCTTTTTTTAATTTTGAGACAGAGTCTCACTAAGTTGATGAGGCTGACCTTGAACTTACAATCCTCCTGCTTCAGCTTCTTGAGTCACTAGGATTACAGGTGTGCTCCCACACCCAGCTTCAACTTATTTAAACTAATTTTTTTAAATGGCAAAAAATATATTTAAAAAACTCTAAATGAAGATTTGAGCAGTTCTATTACCAATTGTGTCAGCGTGAACTAATTAATCCATGCAGGATCTTTTATGTTTCTGTTTACCTCTGAATTCTTGATGTTTCTGGGAACTGACCTCTGGAAAGTTCATAAAAATTCTGAAATGCTGTATCTATCTTTAAATCTATTCTATCAGAATTCATATAAATATTTCTCAAAATAAAGTGCTTGCAATTTGTTTAGGGATCTAACCTGAGTTTCAGAAGACCTTTGATACTCAACCAGTGCTTCTCAAAGTTTAATGTACATACACATCACTGGTAATATTATGAAAAAAAAAATATTCTGATCTAATAGGCCTAAGGATAGGCCCAAGATTCTACATTTCTAGTGAAGTGGCAGGTGGTGCTAAGTCTCCTGGCACATACCTTTTTTTCTCTCTTTTCTTCTTTGTCTAAATTATTTCATTACCCTTGCTTTTTACTTTCCTTGTGTTACCTTTTTTTTTTTTGCTTTATGTCTGCCAAGAGTAACCACAGTTGACTACTTAGCTCTGTAGATAAGCCCTTAGAGCTATGAAGACTCCCCAGTCCATAGCATAAGCTATAAAAAACACAGTGCAAAAGAATCAAAACACAACAATAGTTATCAACCTTTTCTAAATGTGACCAAAAATAATGTAGTCAATATAGACGACATGATTTTTAGGATATGTTGTTATTTTGGTATATTTCTTAGTAATTAAATACTTTCCTGAGATTGTGGTTCAAAAAAACTTACAATGTTAAATTTCTTATTTGCAAGTCAAAACTTGTAAATCATATTAAGATTCAATAACATTCCTATGAACTGAATTGCTAATTATGAAAAGAATGATGCTACTTGTACTAATCCTTATAACTTGTTAATATTATGTCTTTTTTAGTTTACTATAAAATTATAAGAAAATCTATTATCAGGGCTAGAGTAGTGGTGGATCAGAGGTTGGAACACTTGCTTGGCATGCATGGGGACCAAGGTTTGAACCTCAGCACCACATACACAATTAAGTGTCAGAGAAACAAAGGCCAGATGAGGAAATAAATGAAATTCTCTTTCTCTCTCTCTCCCTCTTTTTTTTAAAGTCTACTATCAAGGATTCCTAATCCACAAGAAATCAGCTGTCTAATGATCTAATATTAGAACTCTATATGCCTTATGATCTTATATAAATTTCACTTATATTCTATATTGTATAATATTATATAGTGTATTGTATTATACTAGGTTCTATCAAATGGCTCATAATTCTCATATAAATTACTAGAATGAGCCCTTTAACATAATAAATGCTAGCATTCATAGAGGAAAAGAAACTTTCTTATCAAAAGACTCTAGGATCTTAATGTGCCTAACCAACAGAAGTAGTCTTACATTATAGTGGGAGGACCTAAAGCAAATCCAGGTTACACAACCAAGTGAATACACTGCAAATAAAATCTGAAACTCATGACTTTAAAACGCATCTTATAGTTATTACAAATTACACAATGCACATTGTTAAACTTCCTATTAGGCACAGGAACTATTTCTTTAAATAAAAATTATATAAAATAGCTGGTTTCCCCATAATACGAAGAAATATGGCTTATATACTCTAGTTTCTTGCCCATATAGTTAACAACAGTGTAAGTGGAATTTAATTCTGTGGTGCAGTTTTCTCACAGGGAAATTAAAGCAAACTACTCCACTCCAAGCCTGACAACAGTGCATTCTAGTGGCCAAAGGAGGGCATAATCAGAATGTTTTGGGGACTCTATAGACTAAAATCAAAACATCTAAAATCTAGCAGCTAATAAGATAATATCATAAATATTATATGAACTTTGTAGCTTGAAGTAATTTGCATTCAATATTGAAATGAAGATATAATAAATAAAAAATATTACCCAAAAGCTCCAGTCACCACTCCAGTTATGTAAATTTGATCCCTGTTTTTTAGCTGACACTACAATACTCTCATCCACAGCTGGACTAGGATTTTCCTCAGTCTCATCCTGTAACTCGGTGGCAAGACTTGAATCCCCTTCATTTACTGCCTGGAAACAAGTATCAAACAAGTTTAATTAGTTACTGAGAAATATCCATTTTAAAAAGAATTAATGTTCAAAACATATAAATTACTATTTAAGGAAAAATGTTCAAACTTTTAGCCAAGTGTGGTGGCACATGCTTATAGTCCCAGCAGCTTGGGAGGCTGAGGCAGGAGGATCACAAGTTCAAGGCCAGCCTCAGCAACTTAGCGAGGCCCTGAGTAACTGAGGTAAACACTGTCTCAAAATAAAATACAAAAAGGGGTGCACAGATGTGCCTCAGTGGTTAAGTGCTGATGGGTTTGATCCCTAGTACCAAAAAAAAAAAGATAGAAATTAATGTTTTTGCTTTTATAGTTCATCATTTACACATATAACAACCTTCTAACTGCTACTATTTGTTAGTAGTACAGTTGGCACTAGGGATACAAAGATGAATAAACTAAAGTCCTTAGCCTCCAGAATTCAGTCTCCTAGAACAACAAAGAGTAAAATACAATTCAATGGAAGTGTGAGTTGGTACAAGCACTTTGGAGAACAATCTACAATCCCCAGTAGGATGTAACATAGGCATATACTACAACTCATCAATTTAATATGCACTTGTAGTAGAGGATATTTATTAACACTAAAGTGAAAACCTCACTGTCCATTGACAGAAACAATAATAAATAAACCCTGTTTATACAAACCGTAGAGTCTGAATGAATGAATCAGATGTCGCAACCAGGCATTGGCCCCTAATCTATAGAGTGCTCAGGGCAATGATTATACTTTGCACAAGATAAGGGACCACTGGGTAGTTGTTCATGAAAGAGCTGTCATTAGAGAATTAAAAGAGAGAGAGTAGTTAAAGAAAAGTGAGGGAACTAGAGCAGTGGCTCAGAGGTTACATGCTTGCCTCACAAGCACAAGGACATGGGTGGGTAACCCAGCACCATATATACAACAAAGTGTCAGAACAACAAAGGCCACATGAAAAAACTAACTGAAATAACAATTGATTCCCTCTCTCTCTCTCTCTTTCCCTCTCTCTCTTTAAAAAAAAAAAAAAAGAAAGAAAACAAAGGGTGGGAAGTAGCCAGAATAAGAACACATGGCTCACCAGGACCCTTAAATATCTCTGCAACTTCTGCTGCTGCTACCACCCACCTCTGCCTCTGTTATATCAAAGATCTTGATTCCCTGCATCACAGGGGAAAGCATGACGCTGCTGTGTTGCAGCAAAGGAGTAAGTCAACCCAACCTAAGCTCCGAGTTCTCAAACCCTGTGAAGTAACCAAACGCATGCAGAAAACCCTTAACCCCAGTGAAACCCATGTGAGGGGCTCTGGAGAACGAAATCTGCAAACACGGAAGGGTAGAGAAGGACCTCTTTCACACGAAGTATATCCAGTAACCACCAAAAAGAGGAGAAAGAAACAAACCTAGACAAGGGGAAGAAACAAACAAATCCATATCTGACCTAGTTAGAAATGCAATATTAAAAATCATTTACATAACAAAAGATAAAAAATGAACTTTTGTGCCTCTACAACACATGTACTGAATTAACTTCACTATCCACTGAAATGCATCAGTTGGCTTTAATTAATACTGGGGCTCAAACTACAGACACAACCTGGAGGTCCCACAAATTTAAACAAGTTATCACTATCATCTCAGGAGAGTTATTCAACATAAAATAGACAGCAAAGGTTGTAAGGCAGGCTTCATCTTCACCAGGAGAGTACTGCCTTGCCATGAAATTCCTCATGGTCATAATATACATCACCCTAAAATCTCTCTAGCAGTCATGGACACTCTGACCCAATGTATAATAAATTTGAGTCAAGCCTTTGGAGCTTACAAATTGCCTTGCAAAAAGCCTCCATGAACCATCATCCCCTAGTTAAGATAATATCACCCAGTGTAAAATAAAACAGGGCTTTCAAGCCTTGAAACTAAGACTTAATTAGTAAAAGAATGATTGTTCCTACTACTTCTCAATTTAACTGTCCAAACTGGCCTATTAAACTTGCAAAAAATGAATGGTGCCTCATAGCTGGATCCTTGATGCTACAACCCTACACATGAAAGCCCTATACCCAACACTATTAAAATTACACATAGTAAATATTTTGCTATTATAGATTTGGCGAATGTGTTCTGTTCACTGCTTCTTTCAATAACCCCTCAGTTTGCCTTTACCTGCAGGATGTGAAGGTATACCTTCCTCTGTTACCCATAGAGTACATAAACAGCTTTGCCATATCATTTGCAAACTTTACAGACAAGATCTTAAATGAGTCAAATCTGGACCTTCTGGCACATCTACTGCCACAGGGCCTGACCTCCCCTCTCCTCACTGCCTACACTGATGCCATGGCACTGCAAGAGGTCAGCCCTCTTCTGGACCCTCTGTCTACCTGAGGAGCAACCTGGGTTCAAATAACAGCAAAGGGAGTCTGCACACTTTAG
The DNA here is from genome assembly GCA_004027875.1 of Aplodontia rufa. Lineage (NCBI taxonomy): Eukaryota > Metazoa > Chordata > Mammalia > Rodentia > Aplodontiidae > Aplodontia > Aplodontia rufa. The sequence goes on along the minus strand of PVKS010015046.1, from coordinate 26,431 downwards.
GGACAGCATCAACTATCACCATAACATGTGATGGAACTTTCTTAAGAATTTTTGCTTCTAATCCCTCAACCACAATGTCTCTGGATAAAGTACAAAGGGCTCAACTTCAGGAAGTCATCTTAACACTGAATGCTCCAGCCAACAATTGGCTTCATCTGTACATTTTTACAGATTCTTGGATCATTGCCAGAGAGTTACATCCTTTCAGGTAAAGAACTCTTGAACATCCTTGCTTCACAGATACCCAGAGTATAAATCATACAGGCCTCCCACCAAGGTACTCTTTATCCCCTTCAGAGTGCCAGACATTACCAACGTTAGAAATAAAACTGTTAGAAATAGGCTGAATTGGGGCTGGAGCGGTGGCTCAGTGGTTTCGGTGCTTGTCTGACAAGCACAAGGACCTGGGTTCAAACCCCAGCAACACAACTGAGTGTTGGAGCAACTAAAGCCATGTGAAAAACTAAATAAAGTTGTTTCTCTCTTTCTCTGTCTCTCTCACTGTCCCTCTCTCTTTAAAAAAAAAAAAAAATAGAAAAGAAAGAAAGAAATAGGCCGAATTACTTATAAATGGTGCCCAAGCAGGACCCGAAGCCGAAATTCCAGGAGGGTGAGCGAGTGCTGTGCTTTCATGGGCCCCCTCTTTATGAAGCACAGTGTGTTAAGGTTGCCATAAAGGACAACGAGTGAAATACTTTATCCATTACAGTGGTTGGAATAAAAATTGGGATGAATGGGTTCCAGAGGCAGAGTACTCAAGTATGTGGACACCAATCTGCAGAAACAGCAAGAACTCCAAAAAGCCAACCAGGAGCAGTATGCAGAAGGGAAGATGAGAGGGGCTGCTCCAGGAAAGAAGACATCTGGTCTGCAGCAGAAAAATGTTGAAGTGAAAACAAAAAAGAACAAACAGAAAACACCCGGAAATGGAGAAGATGGTAGTACCAGTGAGATTCCTCAGCCTCCTGGGAAGAAAAGGGCCCAGGTAGATCCTACTGTTGAAAATGAAGAAACATTTATGAATAGAGTTGAAGTTAAAGTAAAGATTCCTGAAGAGCTAAAGCCATGGCTTGTGGATGACTGGGACTTAATTACCAGACAAAAACAGCTCGTTTATCTTCCTGCAAAAAAGAATGTGGATTCCATTCTGGAGGATTATGCAAATTACAAGAAATCTCCAGGAAACACAGACAATAAGGAGTATGCTGTTAATCAAGTTGTGGCTGGAATAAAAGAATACTTCAGTGTAACGTTGGGCACTCAACTGCTTTACAAATTTGAGAGACTGCAGTATGCTGAAATGCTTGCAGATCATCCTGATGCACCCATGTCCCAGGTGTATGGAGCACTATATCTACTGAGATTATTTGTACGAATTGGAGCAGTTTTGGCATATACACCTCTGGATGAGAAGAGCCTTGCTTTATTACTGAACTATCTTCATGATTTTCTCAAGTACCTGGCAAAGAATTCCGCAACTTTGTTTAGTGCCAGTGATTATGAAGTGGCTCCTCCTGAGTACCACGGGAAAGCAGTGTGAGGAGGCGTTCTTCACTTGCTTGTGTTTGGAGCTCTGTAAACACATTTTTGTTCTTAGTCCTTCTCTTGTACAAATGATGTACTTTGAAGATGTTGGTGTATAACAGAAGTAATGTTTGTTTTCTGTTTGACTTTAAACAGAGAAAATAAAAGGGGTTACTGCTCCTTTTTCCTTTCTTTTTTTTTTTTTTTTTCATTTCAAAGTTGCTACCAGGGTATCAATGATGGACAACAGAGAGACATGCTGTACATAGAGTGTGTGCCTAGTTGACAAAGCTGCTTTTGAATGCTGGTGGTTCTATTCCTTTGATGCTACCCACTTTTATAATACGTGTTAATGCTAGATGACAAAATGCTCTGATTCCTAATGCCAAAGGTTCAATTCAGTGTATATAACTGAACACACTCATCCATTTGTGCTTCTTTTTTTTTTTTTTTTTTAATGGTGCTTAAAGTAAAGAGCCCATCCTTCGCAAGTCATCTATGTTGTTCTTTAGGCATTTTATCTTTGCTCAAATTGTTGAAGAATGGTGGCTTGTTTCTTGGTTTTTGTATTTGTGTCTTATGCATGTTTTAACATGATAGACACAATGCATTGTGTAGCAACAGTTTTCTGGAAAAGTCAATCTTTTAGGAATTGTTTTTCAAATCTTCAATAAATTTTTTTCTTTAAATTAAAAAAAAATTGTTAGAAATACTGAGTTGCCATAGAAAAGCAAGTATGTGCCCAGAAGTGGGTGAGCAAGGCAAACTTCACTTCTGCTGAAGGGTGGTACACTCCCAAAGGGGATCCTGCAAGCAAGCACACTTGAATGAAGAGTCCACTGAGATTTATGCCTAACCTGAGACACCTCTGCCCTTCACTCTGATTGGAAGAGTTCAGGGGTATATGTGATTGGCTAATATAAAATTGAGGTGATTAATGGGATACCTGTTAGGGAATTTAGAAATGGCTTCTCTCTGGATACATGGTTCTCTGACTGAAGATGGCTTAAAACTTAAGTTACAGTAAATATGCCTATATTGTATTACAAGTTTAACTTTGATAGAAAAGAAAACATAAATCTTATACAAATAGCAACCAAGATACTCATTTTATTTATCAAAATTAAATGGAATCTTGCCAGGCACAGTGGCACTCGCCTGTAATCCCAGAGTCTAGGGAGGCTGAAGGAGGAGGATTGAAAGTTCAAAGACATCCTTAGAAACTTAATGAGACCCTGAGAAACTTAGTGAAATCTTGTCTCAAAATTAAAAAAAGAAAAAAAAAAGGAATCTTGAAAACGCTTTCTATGGAACTTTCACCTTCCTTACTAGTTTCAGGCTGGCTTCGGGCTCTATACAGAACCACAATGGCTTTCTTAAACAAGTTCAAATTCAATTAATTGAAAAACGGTACATTTTAGTCAGCTTTCAAACAACAGGGGTGAATTGTAATGAAGATTCAATGATTCAACGTCTTTATGCTTGCCTGTAGACAGCTTTAAAGCCTCACTCCTCCCTCTTCTGGACAAGGTGATAAGAAAGTCTGGTGCTCTTTCCTTTGAGGTAGCTAGGAGATTCACCCCAAGAAAGCCCCTTTATCCATATACAGAAACCCTTACAAGGCCCCACTCCCCAATCACAGTAAAAATCTGAAGCCAGTGTTCTTTTCTTACTCTTGAGAGGTCCACCATAGACCTCAATTATGTAAGTAACAGACCACTTCATATCCTCATGGTTTGGGTGTGGCATCATCAGTTTCTAAATCTGAATCAAATTTGCCGTTAGGTGCATTCCAGTATCTAGGGTGAGTAAGACAGATTCCTATTTCTCTTCACTGTTAGCTTGTGGTGGATGGTAAAGTCACTAAATCCCTCTAAGTCTGTCTCCTCAACTTTACTGTAGAGGAAATAATTCTCTCAAATCTACAATAAACTCATCAAGGGCAGGGATTACATCATCTGTGTTGTTCACCATATAATCTGAACACCAGGGATAAGACTGAAGCCAGCTTTCTTTCGTTGTTCTTGAGAAGCCCAACTACAGATCTGGAATGGTGGAACCGAGGACATAGTTGAGTGAAAGAATGAATGATTAGGTTCATTAGTAACTATCTTTCCTATTTCGCAGTAAGTTTTTGAGAATCGACTGAAATAAATCATTCAATTATTTGAATGCCTCTACCCTTCAGTAAACTAAAATACTACTGGAAAGGCAGTACACTGATTTTAACTTTCTAAAAGGAAACTACATAGATAGTATACATATATATGTGTTTTATATATATGATTTTATATATATATAATATGTATCTCTAACCAATGTAAATGAAATGAGGATAGTGTTAAGAAATGTAGGCACCCCTCCCTCAAAAGGCTTTCAAATTGAAGATTAACAAGCAAGTTTTCCCATTTTTATCAAATAAGATAGTAAAGAAATGACAAAACCAGCTGAACCCAAAACTTGGCTGACAGTACAGGGATTTAAACTATCTGAACCTTTTATCATGGACAGTCAGCGAAGAGAAGCGAGTGACATTGGAAAAATGTGATACCGGGGCAGAATCACAACCGTGGAGCCAGACTCATGAGGCCTGGGGCTGAGACATCTGGACCGGGGCATTCTGACCAAATTCAAGCACTCCACATTCCGCAGAGAAGATTTTCCATCGCCCTGGGGGAAAGGCTCCCAGGAAGCCCAGGAAACCGTCTCCTTGGTAACAACTTTCCAGATTGCTCTAAAGAGCACCGAGAAACAAGAAGGAAGGAATTAATTATCATGATCTGAGAAGGTTCAAACCTCCCTCGACAGGGAAACCGCCGGGTAAAGCACAGCCCGGGAGCCAGCCCCACCGAGGCCGCTTACCTGGCGGACAGTCAGAGCGCCCTCCATCGCCGCTGCGTCCGCCGCCGCGGAACCGCGCACGCGCCCCTGGCCCCTCGCGGGGAGGGGAGGCCAAGCGCGTGCCCGGCACGCACCTCGGGCGCGCGCTCGGGGCTGCGGACCCCGGAGCGCTCGGAGTCCCACCCAGGGCGCTCCCGGCGCTCCTTGCGCCCTCTGGTGGCCACTGAGGACCCGCCTCTCTCTCACTCCTGAAGATGTTGATTTCTTAGCCAGGAGGCCCCTCTAGTAGGAGTCAGGATGATCCTTGCTCCCAACCTCAAACTTCCGTGCCCACCCTGAATGCATACGTTGATGCAATGTGCAAAAACGTGAATTGCAGGGGAAAGTCTTGTTCCGTTTAACACCCTGTTTCAGTCAGCCTTTTCACTGCTGCGACTGAAAGACCTGACAAGAACAATTTTAGAGGAGGAAAAGTTTTGGGGGGTTCAGTTTCAGAGATCTCAGTCCATAGAAAGCCCACTCCATTCCTCTGGAGCGGTAAAGGTAAAACAGGACATCACGGAGGAAGTGTGTGATGGAGGACAGTGGTTCAGGGCCTTACAATCAGGAAGCAGAGAGACACTCCCCTAGCCAGATGCAAAATGTATACTGAAGGGATGCCCCCAATGACCCACCTCCTCCAGGCACACCCTACACTTCCCTTCAGTTACCACCCAATTAATTCCTATCAGAAGATTAATACACTGATTAGGTTAAGGCTCTCATAACCCAATAATTTCATCTTTAAGCCTTCTTGAATTTTCTCACTAATGAGATTTGGGGGGACACCTCATATCCAAACCATACACACACTTTCACTGAGGTGTCCTTATGGTTTTACATGGGGTGCTTCCACCCTTGTTGCAGAAAACAAAATCCAATATTATTCAACTACAGATATGTACGTGGTGGCCTTTGACTGAAGCCGTGGATATTCCTCAGTGAAACAACAGCAAGATAAAAGGGAATATGGAGGAAAAGTTGTTAGATGTTTGAAGAGAAAGGAGAAATGCTTACGAAAGTTAAATAATTAATGTATTAGGAAACAGGATTGCTGGGCAACACAAATGCCTAATTGAGATCAATGATCATGTATTTAAAGTGAGATCACATTAACATATAAGGAGCTCCTAGAAAGCAATATGGAAAAATTATAGTCAAGTAAAAGACGGATAAAACACATCAGGAAGTCCACAGAAAAGGAAATAGAAGTGCTTCTTCAAAACATATAAAAATCTTCAGTTTCACTCAAAATAAATACTTTTTATTTTAAAGAGAGAGGGACAGTGAGAGAGACAGAAAGAGAGAAACAACTTTATTTAGTTTTTCACATGCCCTTTGTTGCTCCAACACTTAGTTGTGTACGTGGTGCTGGGGTTTAAACCCGGGTCCTCATGCTTGCCAGGCAAGTGCCAAAACCACTGAGCCACCGCTCCAGCCCCAAAATAAATACATATTAAAACCACACTGAAATACTATTTTTCACCAATTAGATTGACAAAAGTACAGAAGTTTGATAATGCATTCTGTTGATAGGACTATGGGGATATAGGAATTCTCAAGATGGGAATGTAAAGTGATAAAACCCTTTGGCAATAGTTATAAAAATTCCAGGGCTGGAACCAACTCAGTGGTTGGAGTGCTTGCCTGGCATGCACAAGGACTTGGTTCAAACCCCAGCAACACACACCACTAAGCGTCAGAGAAACAGAGGTCAGATGGAAAAAAAAAAAAAAAATTATTCTTTCTCACTCTCTGTCTCTCTTTAATGGGGCTCGGGAGAGGGATGGAGCACTTGGCTCAGCAGTTACAGAACATGCTTGAGGACCAGGGTTCAAACCCCAGGATCACATATACAACTAAGTATTGGAGCAATGAAAAACCAGATGAAAAACTAAATAAAATTGATTCTTTCTCTCTCTCTCTCTCACTATCCCTCTCTCTTTAAAAAAAACTCCAAAATATATATACTTTTACAGCAATAGTGCTTCTGAGATTTGTCCTTTGGATTTATTGAATATATGAACATGATGTACAAAATTATTCTCTGAAGTATAGTTTATATTAGTAAATATTGGAAGAGATTCATCATCAGTGCAAGACTGTTAAATAACATCTATCTACTAGAATTTGGAATTCTATGTCATTAAAAATTTTTTTTAAATGAGAGGGAGAGATGTCAATAATAATGACAGAGTAGAGGACTCCAAAATCTGTCCCTCCACAACAGCAACAAGTGACCATCAGAGCCAACTTATTTGGGACTCTAGAATCCAACCAAAAGCTAATGATCAGGGAAACATTAAGAAAAAAATAGCTGAATCTCAGTAAGAAAGGGTTGTGATGTTTTAAATTACTCTTATACCATCCCCATTCCATAATAGCCCCCATTCCTTATGCAGGATCCTAGTTTCAAAAGGAGCAATACAGACATTAGTCTCAATGGATTGTGATGGTTTGTAAACCTGTCTGTTGGCTCCCTGAAATCTATGGATATGTATACCCTTATTCCACCTCAGAACTCTCTCAGGACTGTGGTTGCTACCTTGAGGGGAAGGGAAGAGGCTGACATTTGTGGGGACACATTTGAAGGCAGATGTACTAGACTGCCACTTAGGGCAAAACATAATAAAGCAAACAGGCAATCTGAAAAGCTATGAAGGAAAGGGTAGGGAAATGAGATACTTGGAGAATAAGGGAGTTAAAAAGCTCCACAGATTTCTAGGGATCCAGAAGGTTACATCCATGCCAAGAGTTGGGACTGTGCTCAGAAAAACCTATGAAGATTCTAAATCCTCATATCTGGCTGATTTTCTGCTCTGCCAGGACCGGAAAGGAAGGCCAAGGCAGAATTTTAAACTTCCTGGCTGAGTACTACAGGCATACTCAATAAGCAGAGAACTCATCTGCAAACATGGGAAGATTTCTCTTTTTCTTTTTACCTTTTTTGTTCTGCTGATCCCTAAGCTAACAAAGCAATAACTTCTGTGGCCTCACCTAACTTTGTATGAGGAAACCAGAGCAGTCAATTCATAGAGGGGAAAAAAAGTAGAACAGGTTTCAAGGGGCCAAGCAGAATAGCAAGATAGAGTGTTTTTGTTCAATGGGATTGGAATTTCAGTTTGGGAAGAAGGAAAAGTTCTAGAGATGTGATAGCTGTATAGTAATACAAATGTACTTAACACTGCTAAACTGTATACTTAAAGATCAATAAAGTTCAGCAACTTAGCAAGGCCCTAAGAAACTTAACAAGACTCTGTCTCAAAAATAAAAAATAAAAAGAGCTGAGGATATCCCTCTCCCCACCCCCAGTTCAATTCACGGTCCAAAAAAAAAAAAAAAAAGAAAAGAAAAAGTAAAAGAAAGAAAATATGGCTTATCTATAGGCAAAAAGTAAAAGTAATAACAACAGGCCATAGGTAAGCCTGGACATTAGGCAAGTAAATTTTTCAATCAACCATTTCACATATTATCAAAGAACTAAAAGAAGCCATGTTCAAATGAAGAGCCATGAATACAATGTCTTGGCAATAGAGAATATCAATAGAAATAGAAATTATAAAAAGAATGACAGAAATTTGGGAGCTGAAAAGTGCAATAACTGAAATGAAAAATTCACTAGAGAAGTTCAAATTGATTTAAGTGGAAGAAAGACTCAGAAAGCTTGAAGATAAGTCAATTGCGATTATATGGTTATGGGAGCAGGTACTGAAAAAGAATGAAAAATGAACAGAACCTAAAGAGATCCATTGAACATTATAAAATATACCAACATACACATAATGGGAGTTTCAGAAGAAGAGGGAAAAGAAAGACAAATAGAATATTTGGCCAAAAAGGAATGAGGAAATTCTATGTACTGATATGAAAGGATCCACAAGAAATATCAAATGATGAAAACAACGTGCTGAAATACATAGAATACCAAAAATGCATAATCTAAATCTAGTCATGAGTAAATATCAGACAAATTCAAATTGAGGGGCGTTGTATAAAATAATTCACTAAAACCCTTCAAAAATGTGAAGTTCAGGGGTTGGAGCAATGGCTCAGCGGTGACTACGCTTGCCTGGCATGCGTAAGGATGCAGGTTCTAACCCCAGCACCATTCGCAATGAAGTGTTGGAGAATGAAATCCACATGAAAAACTAAATAAAATTGATTCTCTCTTTAAAAACAAACAAAAAAGTCAAGTTCAGGAAAGCCAAAGAAAAATTGAAGTAAAGCTCCATATTAAAGGAAACTAGAGACATATGGCAACCAAATACAATGTATGATCTTGGATTAGATCCTGAATCAGAAACAGTCTTTTTCCTATAAAAAAATATTATTGGGGTCCTGGAGCAGTGGCTCAGTGGTTAAGGTGCTTGCCTGGCATGTGCAAGGACATGAGTTCAAACCCCAGCACCACGTATACACTGAACTGTTGGAACGAAAGCCACATGAAAAACTAAATAAAATTGATTCTCTCTCCCTCTTTCTCACTGTCTCTCTTTTTAAAAAAAATTATTGGAACAAGTGTAATGCTTTGAATAAAAGCTATAGATTATAGTATTGATTCAATATTAATTTCCTGGTTTTGATGAGTACACGATGGTTAGATATGAAAATGTCCTTGTTTTAGTAAATATGCACTGATATACATAAGGATAATTCAGTCTCAAATGTTTCATAAAAAATATGTGCAAAGATAATAATAAAACAGGGCTGGAGCAGGTCATATACACATGCCTGGCACGCATGCTGTATGCAAGATCAAACTCCAGCACCACGTACACAATGAAGTCTCAAACAACGAAGGTCACATGAAAAACTAAATAAAATTGATTCTCTTTCTCCCTCTCTCTCTCACTCTTTTTCTCACTGTCCCTCTTTCTTTAAAAAGAGAGAGAGAATAATAAAACAAACATGGAAATAGTGATGAGGAAATCCGAGTAAAGGACAGCTATTAAGTGTTTGTACTATTCTTACAACTTTCCTTATTTCAAATAATCAAAAGCTGTTATAATCAGATGACCCAAAAGATAAAGTGAAACTAGACTGAAGAGTTGTGTTTTTTTGTTTTATAGGTTTTTGGTGAGGTTTTATTTGGTTTTTAGTTATGCAAGTGCAGGCAGAAATAAGACAGTGTTGGATTTAATTAGGGAAATGAGTGTAGGAATAATGACTGTTCCTGGAATCCATCCTGGGTAAGAAGGAAAATAAGGTTACAAGAATGTGAAGAACAATGAAACATATTAGGATTAGCGGTTTCAATATTTAGTTGGGGGACTGGGGATGTGGCTCAGTGCTAGAATGCTTGCCTAGCATGCTTGAGGCCCTGGGTTCAATCCCCAGCACAGGACACAACACACAAAAAATCTAATTAGGTTTAAAAGGTTTTTGGTAATAGAAGAGATGAGCTGAAAACAGAAAATGGTGCTTGAAATCGAGGTAATGGATAAATTAAAGTGATAACATTAAAAGCATGAGACTAGGTGGCTGACTAGAGTAGTCATTAAGATGATAGGAAGCAATGTCAAGGAAATAAGCAGCCAGGGATTAAAACTATAATCTTAATAATTACTGAAATCATCAAATACAAAAAGAGTATTAAAAAGGAAAGTGACCAGGAGCAAGGAACTGAAATCTTCAATACAAAAGGGGAACATGAATTGTGAGTATGTAGAAGACTTCCATAAGCAGAGAGACTCAGAGGCACAATTTTCTGATATAAATTTCAAAACAAAGAGAAAGTCTAGAAGCAATGGAGTCAGGCACAGTGGCGCACACCTGTAATCCCAGCAGCTTGGGAGGCTGAGTTGGGAGGATCATAAATTCAAAACCAGCCTCAGCAATTTAACGAGGCCCTAAGAACCTGTTTCAAGATTAAAAGGACTGGGGATGTTGCTAAGTGGTGAAGTGTCCCTGGGTTCAATCCCTGGTAGAAAAAAGAAAATAAATAAAAGCAACACAGGAGAAAGAAGTAATCACTCTTTCTATGGGTCCATTGGTGCTCTAGTTATTAAAGCTACATGGCAAATCACCCAAAACCTTAGTGACTAAGAACAAGAATAATCATGTATTATCTCTCATGGTTTCCATGGGTCAGGAATTTGGGAGCAGTCCAGGAGAGCAGTTCTGGTTCATCGTCTCTCATAAGGCCCCTCCCGTTGCCCCCTGCAGTCATATAGGGCTCCAGTAATCACAAGGACTGACTGAGGCTGGAAGATCCATTTCCAAGGTATCTCACTTACTTGGCAGGCAACCTCCTGGTGCTGGCTATTGGTTTGAGGACACAGTTCCTCCCCACTTGGGCTTCTCCGTAAAGCTGCTTGGGTACTCATGAAATAGCAGTGGCTTTCCTTAGAGCATGTGACCCAAGAGAGAAAGGTAAAAGCTGCAGTGCCTTTTATGACCTAATATTGGAAGTTACACACTGTCACACCACATTCTACTGGGATCAAATGTCAGCTCTGATTCACTGAGAGAGGCTACTGTTCAGGGCATGAATACCAGAAACCAAGATCCCTGAGGCTTTCTCAGAGGAAAGAGGCCCCAAGTGGTACAATGAGGTTGAGGGGGAAAGAGCCTGAGGGGTCCTCAGGGAAAGCAGTGTTCTTGGGTGAAGTTAGGTTTCAGTAAGAACAAAATGAAAGGGGCTGGAGTGGTTGCTCAGCAGCAAGCACAAGGACATGGGTTCAAACCCCAGCACCACACACACAATTAAGTGTCAGAAGAACAAAAAACAGATGAAAAAATAAATAAAATTGATTATCTTTTTCTCTCTTACTCTTTGAAAAAAAATTTTAAAAAAAAGGAGATTTTAGAAAAATTTTAAAGGAAACCTAAGGGCTTTAGGATATAGGGGATTTCATTAGCATCTGATTTTGAATTCTTTGCCAAAACAGAAGAGTTTGGGAGGACAGGGACAGAGGTGGTGGTGAAGATGATGAGTTGAAGAAACATATGCTGTCAGGAGCACATGTTATCCCAGGGTCACTTATCTATTCTGTCCCACTGAGGCCTGCAGTAGAAATGGTATGCCACTGTTTGTCCCTTCATAAAGTGAAAATTTCTTGAAGTACAGCTCTCTGACATTTCATTATCAGACAGATTTTTAAGGAGTTTAGAAACTTCACTCTTTTTATTTAAAAAAAATTTTTTTTTTTTTATTTTTAGAGAGTGGGACAGTGAGAGAGAGAGAAAGAGACAATCGATTTTGTTTAGCTTTTCATGTGGCTTTTGTTGCTTTGAACTTTGTTGTGTATGTGGTGCTGGGGTTTGAACCCACATCCTTATGTATGCTGGGCAAGCATGTAACCACTGAACCACCACTCCAGCCCCTTGAATTTTTTTAATATTCAGGATGACTGGTTTTAGTCCAGATCTTTAGAAAATGCCACTATTAATTTTTACCACATTTTTCTGCTACTCATAAATAGATTAATATATCTGTACATATGCATTTTATCTACGTTTGATTCTTCTTGAAATCCTCCAAAGCTATAATGAAAGGAGTTGTGGACAGACAAGAAGGATAAGAGAAGTGGTAAGAGCAAGGAAATTTCATAAGCTGAAAAGCAGTGGAATAAGTGACAACTGATTTATGAAATTGAGAAAGCCAAGTCCCAAACCAACCAGGAGGAAAACTGAGGATCCATGTGACTTACACCACAGGGTCCTCAAAAAGCATGGGAACTAGAAACACTGAAGTTTCTCTAGAACTGGTGATAAATAAAGATGCAGGGGCTGGGGTAAAGTGTAGCCGAAGCAAGGAGGACAAGGGTCAAAACAGAGAAGCAGCTATATCCCTACTCATCTCCTCAGCTCCAGACTTCTAGGCAACAGTATAATTTTCAGGTGTACAGTTTCTTGGAAAACTTACCTTCCACCTTACCTGAGAAACAAGTATTGAGAAACTGATAAAGACAAAATGGGAGATTAAAAGGGGGGATGGGGCAGAAAATGAAAGCAGGAAAGAGAGGAAGGGAATTCCCAAGAGAATGCTGAAGGCAGATCCCAAAACAACAGCTGTGGGCTAGATATAGAGGGCAGTCAGTTCAGATCAGAGCAAGGCAAGCCAGAGGCAAACTGACCACTGCCATCCCCAAGATCCCTGCTGTCATTTATCTTTTCAAGGGAGAGCAGAATTCTACCATAAGCCTTGCGGATTCTTTTCTGTACTTAGCTTGTGAAGTTCCTGTTGTCCCTCTATGCTCTGCTGCGTTCCACTGTGAAATTACTCCTGAGAGCTGGAGGTATATGGAAAAGGTTTAGAAGCAGAAATCTTGGCACAGTCTACCCTCTCTGACCATATTTTTGCCAAATGTCTGGAATCTGGGCAGGTGCTCAAACAACAGCCCTATATGTTTCAGGACTCCTCAGGCTCTAGCCCACTGACTTCCCCATAAATGGCTCATAAACTCTCAGGCAACTGAAGCCAGACCATGACTCACAGACAGATCATTTTATTTTCTTCTGAAAGTATCTGATAGTGGTGTAAAAAATCAGAAAAACTGGTGTAAGTTCAGGTGTGGGTGTTCAAAAAGAAGGGTGATCAGACCTAATAGCGGCTGAGCAGAACCTTTTATTGGGATTAACGAGACTGGCCAGATTTCACCTAAGCTGCTACAGTGAGGACCAGCAGGGGAAGTGGCACAACTAGGCTGAGCAGCAACTTTGTAGTCAGGGGTGGGCAGTGGAAGTTTGTGGGCCTTCTCCTTTGGGGATTGGCTGATGAATCCATCCATCTTTGGGCAATTGTGAGACACCTTTGGGGGCAGTCTGCCAGCATCTGATTGGTTGTTCCTTTCGCCTGAGGGCTGGGCTGACTGATGCTCTGCCCAGGGCCACCTGGAATCCACCTGGCAGCGTCAACCTTTCCTTAAAAAGGAAGATAGATGCCTGCTGCTCAGCTTTTCTTTTTTTTTAAGCTGAGGATTATATTTAGAAATATAGATGTATCATATATGCATGATTTATCTATAAATTAAACAGGTCATTGATTAATATAAACGTCAAAATAATGTTTGTCTAAGGGGACAGGAACATGGATGCAATTGGGGAGGAACACAGAGGCTTCTATGTTTCTCCAATGCTCATTTCTTAAAATGAGTAACGGGTACGTATGTATATATGGTTTTTCAGTTGTTCACACAGATGCTACATATTTTCCTGTATGCATGAAACATAATATTTTCTTAAAAAATAATAATTAGCAAAGTAATGATCTTTTTATATAAATTGCTTTTTGAATGTTAGACTGAAGGAATTTGTGATAATTTCATTCATTTTTATAAAATGAAAGTAGCTGGAAGATATTTGTAATCTGATAGGAAAAAGACAATAGAGAAAAAGAGGCTGAAGATAAGTTGAGCAGAAGGAGAGGTAAAATTTGCTGGCCTACTATGATGAGATCCACTGGCCAGAACAAATTATAGAATTGGTAAAAATAAATAAATAAATAAAATAAAGGGAATGAGTGAATTAGAAGTCTCTTTGGGCTAAAAAGAGAAAAGTGCAAATAGAAAGTTCCTAGGTCATTTGCTAAGGATATTGGATGTCTAGATTCACATTTCATTAAACTGTGAATTATTTAAATCCACCCTGAGTCAATTTCTGAAATGAGATGCCTTATATTATCTAAGGTATCTAAGGTAGCCCTATAACCTATAGTGTTAAATAAATAAGCCTACCTAACTTGACCTGCCATCTCTTTCACCCTTCTCCTATCCCTTTGACTCAAAGACATCCATGAACCTATTAATTTCAGCATTGTTTTTCAACTACAGATGCTTTGCCTTTGCAAAGATGAATGTTTTCTGATAGACTATTGACAGTATAATTGAATTCAAAGATCACTATGTTGAGAAAATGTTTTCCTTTATTCAAGACTCTTCCAGGAAATCAGACATTTTTAGAAAGCATATTATCTATTTCATTGCATTTAACAAGCTACAAGAGTACTATTTAATAAAAATCTCTAGTGAGAGCATTAGCAATTTAGCAGTTATAATTCATGGATAAGTGTTAATTCTGCCTACTAAAGAATAGAACTTGTGTTCATTGTAATTAGAAACCCATGTTAAAAACAAAATGTAAAATGTGTAGTATTTTTTTGTGTGGCTATGTTTGTCAAAAACTGGGGAAGAGAATACAAATATCAATGAGAATTTTACCTTGAATCTTACAATAGAGCATGTAAAAACCAAGTCCAAACCCTGCAAAATAGGGTGTCTCTGTGATTCAGATCCTAGAAGACTCAGAATAAAATGATGAGGAATTGAATTTTTAATTTTCTAAAATTAGAAGTAGCTATCCCTTTTCTAATACTGGGGTTTGAACTCAGGAGCACTCTACCCCTGAGCAACCCAGTCCTTCTTCTTCCTTTTTTTTTTTTTTTTTTGAGAAAAGGTCTTGCTAAGTTTCCCAGGGTGGCCTTGAACTTGAACCCTAGGCCTCTGAATAGCTGGGACTGCAGACATAATGCCACTGCACCTGGCTGAGTACATGTATTAATGAAGAACTACTACACTCTTCTGTGGTGCTGAGACAGGGGGAAAGTTAGGCAGTCAGAATAGTTAGAATCAATTTGACATCCCCAATGCTAGTAAGGAGGGTGCAAGATAGGTCCAGATGCAGACACTCCCTTCTGCTAAAGAAGGTGCCACATTCTTCTATTGATGCCTGAGGGGCAAACCAAAGACAGGACTCATGTCCTAGTGATGCAGGGCTTTTGAGATGAGGCCTGATTATCTGCTCCCATTGGCAAATGGAGTCTGGGCTGACTACAGATTCCAAGAGCCAAAATAGCCTACTTCTAGTGTTTGCAGCTATTCCCAGTTAAAACTGGGAATTTGGGCTGACTACAGGCTTCTGAGGCCGAAATAGTGTTAGCAGCTTCCCAGCTAAAACCTGGGTGTTTCAGCTCTTGGTGTGGTGGAAATTTACCCTGGGAATTCGGCGCCAATCTTCTGGGTTCTTGTCTCACGAATTTGGAGAATAAAATCCACAGACAACCATGAAAAGAGGAGTAAAAAGGAGTAGGATTTAAGGAGAGCAGAGACTCCACAAAGAGGAGAGGTACCTAGAAGCAGGATACCGTCTAATGGAGGTTAGGCCAGGGGTTATATTGATTTGGAGTATGAGCTTAATTAACATTCTTGCAAAGCAGGCATTGAGAAATGCATCTACATCATTGGTTGAAATCTGTGCAAAGCAGGTATTGAAACTAAGCACCAAAATCATTGGTTAAAATCTATGCAAAACAGGTAGCAATTCTTTTCAAGTTCCCATCTGTGTCCACTCCTACTTCTTAGTTTTCCTGCCTCGGGGACAAAGGAGTTGCTTCCACAGGTGAGCCTCATGGTCATTTGCATATGAAGGCCCTGAGCATACCCATTAATGGCTGTCTACCATCCAGCTCTCTACCATCCAGCTTCTAGGTATGGTTGTATGGGGCCCAGGGTCCTGACTACCTATCCATTTCACTCTCTCTCCTAATCTGTCTCACTAAGAGGAGGGAAGGGAGACTATAACTACTTGAAGGGAGAAAATCCTATTAAAAGGGCAAACCTAACCCCTTCCTCAGCTCTGTCTCCTTCTCCCACTCTGGGGGAAGTCTGCTCTTTTCCCTATGCTTTGCTTTCTGTTATTTTCTTAAAAAAAATTCTCTCTGCTATGCTTGCCTCCGTGTCCCTCAGTTTCATTCTTTGTTTCCGGTGGATACGAACCCGATTTCCAAACCGGCCTCAGTGCTGGGGATCAAATCCAGATCACCATTCCTGCTAGGCCTGCACTTTACTACTTAGCAATATCCATAGTCCTAAATGCTTGAGGCCTGATTTTCACAAGCACTTCTCAGAACAAGATGCTCCTCTGACCATATGCAACATGACCAGAAAAACAGTTATTTCTGCTCAGTGAAAATTTCTGTGGGAGAGGAAATGAAAGTGTAATGTCTTCAGTTGTGTTCCTGAGAAGCAGAGCCTGAGACTTATTGAAGAAGTGCTCTGTTCTGGTGAAACAAGATAGTGAAGGAAACAGGAAGAGGAGAACAGTAAAAAAACATCTCTGATGTTGATGCCCTAGAAGTTTATCCTCAGACAATCCTGTGGGGAGCCCTGGAGTGTGAATGTCAGCACAGACTTGTGTCACCTTGAGGCAAGAGGATTGGTCTTTGATATCTTTGTATTGACATGGGTGGGTTGGGTGAGTGAGAGAGACACAAGGCGCTTCCAAGCATTGCCAGATGTGGCAGCCCCTGTTGGTCAAGGGAATGTTTCAGTACGAAAGTGCTGCTGTGAATCCTTAGCAGCCCACACTCAGGCGAGGTTTGGTAACCGGTCTGTAAGCGGAATAAGACCAGTTCACCAACAGGGTCCACTACAGGAAATATTTTCCTGTTCTCTTTACTTTTAAACTAACACTTTACCATTTGCTTTAGTTCATATTTCAACAGGAGAATACTTTTGCTCATAACTCATTCATATGTTAAAAATAAAACCAAGGGGGAGGGCGTCACAAGCCTATAATCACAGTAGCTCCAGAAGCTGAGGCAAGAGGATCACAAGTTCAAACCCAGCCTCAGCAATTTAGGCCCTAAGCAACTTAGTGCAACCCTGTCTCAAAATAAAAAATAAAAATGGGCTGGAAATGTGGCTCAATGATTAAGCTCTTCTGGGTTCAATCCCTGGTACAATCAATCAAACCGATTTGCCTTTTCACTTAGCATCTGGATTCATTGTTACTTAAAAATTACTTTGGGGGGGCTGGAGCGGTGACTCAGCGGTTTTGGCGCTTGCCTGGCAAGCACGAGGACCTGGGTTCAAACCCCAGCACCATGTACACAACTAAGTGTTGAGCAACAAAGGCCATGTGTAAAATCAATTAAGTTGTTTCTCTCTTTCTCTCTCTCACTGTCCCTCTCTCTTTAAAAAAAAAAAAAAATTACTTTGGGGGGCTGGAGGCTGGAGTGGTGGCTCGGTGGTTATGGCGCTTGCCCGGCATGCGCAACTACACGGGTTCAAACCCCAGCACTCATGTGATGGACATGGAGAATCACCAGAAGTCACTCGACCAGGCAACAAACCTCTTACTATTTTGACATCTACATGCTCAGGGCCTCATCAGAATGCACTGCCTCTGGCCCTTATCAGAGTATCCCCACCCTACTGAGAAACTCAGTCTAACAGCTATCCTACTAAAAAACCTAGTTTAACCAGAAATATTCCTTCTGTGTCCTCCCCCACCAATTCAGCCCATAAAAGACCACCTATCCAAAAGCCAAGCAGCCATTTTCCACCTGGAAAGTGTGTCCCTGCAACTCGCAATAAATCCCCTCGATCTGTTGAGGTCTGGTACCTTTCTGCACCTCATACCCTCTTTTCCAGCCTCTTTTACTTTCACCATGTACACAACTAAGTGTCAGAGCAACGAAAGCCATATGAAACACTCAATAAAAATTGATTCTCTCTCTTAAAAAAAGACCTTAAAAAAGTTGTTTCTCTCTCATTGTCCTCTCTAAAAAAAAAAAAATTCCTTGAAGAAGACTTTTAAAAAGCAACATAAAATGGCTAACTGACTTTTTATAAAAGTCACTGAAAGTCTTCAATCAAAGTAAAGCATGTCAGGCTGGAGCAGCGGCTCAGCCATTACAGCGCTTGCCTGGCATGCACAGGGACGCAAGTTCGAACCCCAGCACCACGTTCACAATGAAGTGTCCCAGGAATGAAAGTCACGTGAAAAATTGAATAAAAATTGCTTCTCTCTCTTGCTGTCCCCTCTTTCTTTTTTTTTTTTTTTTTAAAGAGGGATAGTGAGAGAGAGAGAGAATCAACTTTAGTTTTTCACATGGCCTTCATTGCTCCAACACTTCATTGTGTACATGGTGCTGGGGTTTGAACTCGCGTCCCTGCACATGCTAGACAAGCGCTATACCCGCTGAGCCACCACTCCAGCCCTGTCCCTTCTTTAAAAAAAAAAAAAAGGAAAGCATGTCATTGGGTGTTCAAGGGAAAAGGGTTTGGAAAAAGTAGGAGTGGGTTTAAAATCTGGCTTCACTGTTCACTATCTGCACAACTGTGTGTGAGTTACTTCTGTGAACCTCATCATCTTCTTCATGTCTATGTAATATGTCTTTTTTCTTTAGTTACCCTTAAAGATTTTTGTTTATAATTGGTTTTCAGTAAGTCAGTTATGATGATGCAGGGGTTTTGAGATGAGGTCAGATTTTCTGCTCCTGCTGGTGAATGGAGTTTGGGCCAACTACAGATTCCAGCAGCCAAAATAGCCCATTTCTAGTGTTTGCAGCTATTCCCAATTAAAACTGGGAATTTGGGCTGGCTGCAGGTTTTTGCACCTGAAATAGTGTTAGCAGCTCCCCAGCTAAGAGTTGGGGGTTTTCCCTGCTACTGAGACAGTTTTAGGAGAGATAGTAAAATGGCTAGGACAGGAAAAAGGGCCCCTTCTAAGAGCTAGCTGGTAGAGAGTGATTGACAGGGCATGCTCAGGGCCTTCAAATGCAAAAAGACCATGGGGCTCACCTTTGTCTAAGATGGGGGTGGTCACAGGTGGGAACTAGGAAGTATTTGCCACCTTTTGTTTTACATAGATTTTAACCAATGGTGTTCTTGACCAGTTTCAATGCTTGTTTTGCATAGATTTTAACCAATGACTTTGGTACTAAGTTTCAATGCCTGCTTTGCATAAGGGTCAACCAATGATATAGATGCATTTCTCAATGCCTGCTTTGCATGAATGTTAATTATGCTCATACCCCAAATCAATATAACCCCTGGCCTAACCTCCATTAGATGGTGTCCTGCTTCCAGGTGCCCCTCCGCGTTACTTTGCGGAGTCTCTACTCTTCTTCCTAAATAAATCCTATTCCTTTTACTCCTCCTTCCATGGTTGTCCATGGATTTTATTCTTCAAATTCATGAGACAAAGACCCAGAACTGGCACCGAATTCCTGGAGTGAATTTCCACCACACCAAGAGCTGCAACACCCAGCTTTTAGCTGGAGAGCTGCTAACACTGCAGACATCTTCAGTCAGCCCAAATTCCCAGTTTTAACTAGGAATGACTGCAAACACTAGAAGTGGGCTATTTTGGCTGCTGGAATCTGTAGTCAGCCCAGACTCCATTTGCCAGTGGGAGCAGAGAATCTGGCCTCATCTCAAAATCCCCACATCACTACTGTTGAGCAGTGTGTTGCAGTTCCTGCTGTAGATGCACACTCCCAGAATTCAGTGCCAATCTTCTGGGTTCTTGTCTTATGAATTTGAAGAATAAAATCCATGGACTGTTATGGAAGGGAAGAGTAAAAGGAGTAGGATTTATTTAAGGAAGGAGAGCAGAGTCTCTGCAAGGCTGAGGGGTACCTTGAAGCAGGACACCATCTTATGTGTTTTAGGCCAGAGGTTATATTGGTTTGGGTATGAGCCTTAATTAAGATTCATGTAAAGCAGACATTGAGAAAAGCACCAACATCTTTGGTTATATTCTATATAAAACTGGCTTTGAACCTAAGCACCAAAACCATTGGTTAAAATCTATGCAAAACAGCACATCTTTCCTAGTTCCCATCTGTGTCCACCTCCTACTTCTCAGTTTTCCCACCTCTGGGACTAAGGCTTCCACAGGTGAGCCTCATTGTTGTGTTTGAAGGCCCTCAGCATACCCCTAGGTTAACAGCTCTCTATCTCTCTACCAGTAGCTTCTAGGTGTGGTTGAAAGGGGCCCATGATCCTGACGACCTAGTCATTTTACTCTCTCCTAATCTGACTCAATAATGTGCCTTAGTGTGTTTTGCTGTGTTTATCTTGTATGAGTGTCACTGAATTTCTTGGATCTGTAAGCTTTTAATTTTCATCAGACCTTTTTTTTTCCCCCTGCTATTCTGTCCTCCTTCCCACTGGAACAACAATTATATGTGTTACACTAGTTGTACTTGTTATGACCCCCGCAGGCCACTGAGGCTCTGTTTGTTTTTCCATTTATTTTTCTTTCTATGTTTTTTGGGAGATAGATTCTATTGCTTTTTCTTCAAGCTCACTGGTCTTTCCTTTGCAGTATTTAATATGCTATTAATGCTTTCTAGGGAAATTTCAGTTTCTGCTTTGTACTTTTAATCTCTAGAAATCCCATAAAGATCTTTCTTTTTCTTTTTTTTTTTTTTTTTTAAGAAAGAGGGACAGTGAGAGAGAGAGAAAGAGAGAAACAACTTTATTTAGTTTTTCACATGGTCTTAGTTGCTCCAACACTCAGTTGTGTACGTGGTGCTGGGGTTTGAACCCGGGTCCTCATGCTTGCAAGGCAAGCGCCTAAACCACTGAGCCACCGCTCCAGCCCCCATAAAGATCTTTCTACTGGCTTCCATTTCTCATTAAGTTCTCTCCTGAGAATAAAGATCACGTTTACAATAGTTCTTTCAGTTCCTTGGCTACTAATCCCATCAACTTTGTCATTTTGGAATTACTTTGATTGGCTGATCCACCCCCACTCCCCCAGCTTTAGTTGGTAATATCCCACTGTTGGAGGACAAACAGAGGAGAATGGTGGAAATGCAAGGTTAAGAGAATAATTCTTTAAAATGGGCCCACTGTGAGAAAGCATGTGGGAATGACCCACATGCTTTCTCTTCCTAAAAGCAGTTTGCCTGCAGGGGAGCCTGCCTAGCCTTTGTAAAAAGGATGTGTCACATTCCTCAGCAAGTTACTATTGTCTTCTTGGGAATTGGCAGTTCAGTTGATAGGAGGAACCCAAATTACCTGGAAGGGAGAGACTTTTGAGACCAGATCCTAAAATTCAGGAAGATAAGTGTAGTTCCTCCTAACCAGAAAATCTGTAATGATGCTTGGTTAAGAATTCAGTAGAGGGGCTGGAGCGGTGGCTGGGCAGTTACGCACTTGCCCAGCGTGCGCTAGTGAGACAGATTAGGAGAGACAGTGAAATGGCTAGGTAGTCAGGACAGAGGGCCCCTATCAAGAGCTAGCTGGTAGAGGCAGAGAGTGATTGACAGGGCATGCTCAGGGCCTTCAAATGCAAAAAGACCTTGAGGCTCACCCTAGTCTGGACTAAGAGATGGGGGTGGTCACAGGTGGGTACTAGGAAGTATTTGCCACCTTTTGTTTTAACCAATGGTGCTCTTGACAGTTTCAATGCCTGTTTTACATAGATTTTAACCAATGAGGTTGATGGCATTTCTCAATGCCTGTTTTGCATGAATGTTAATTATGCTCATACCCCAAATCAATATAACCTCTGGCCTATCCTCCATTAGACGGTATCCTGCTTCCAGGAACCCCTCCGCAAGGAGTCTTTGCTCTTCTTCCTAAATAAATCCTACTCCTTTTACTCCTCCTTCCTTGGTTGTCCATGGATTTTATTCAAATTCATGAGACCAGAGCCCAGAAGATTGGCGCCGAATTCCCGGGATGAATTTCCACCACACCAAGAGCTGCAACACCCAGCTTTTAGCTGGAGAATTGCTAACACTTTCGGCCGCAGACACCTGCAGCCAGCCCAAATTCCCAGTTTTAACTGGGAATGGCTGTAAACGCTAGAAGCAGGCTGTTTTGGCTGCTGGAATCTGTAGCAGCCCAGACTCCATTTGCCAGCGGGAGCAGAGAATCCGGCCTCATCTCAAAAACCCCGCATCACTAGGACACTAGTTCAAACCCCAGCACCCACGTACACAATGAGGTGTCAGAGCAACGAAGGTCACATGAAAAACTAAATAAAAATAGATTTCTATCTCTCACTGTCTCACTCTCTTAAAAAAAAAAAAATTAAATAGAAACCTGTCAGCAGGGGCCAAGATAACCTAGAGCTGCCAAGGCAGTGAGGATTTAATCACTGCTGTCAGTCAAAAGTCAAGAGGTGGACCTGGGCGGGACTCTCTGGAAACTTCTCTGGAATCCCCAATAAAAGTGGAGTGCAGGAGAGGCACTTTGTCTCTCTCCTCTCCAAGGGGACCCACTCTCTTCCTTGAGAGTGACCCCTTTCCCTTTTCCAATCCTTTCAATAAACTCTTCCCTGTTACACTGAATAACATGTCTGAAATTTTTCTGATTTGATCACAAGAATTGAGTTGAAGGTGGGTGTTTGCGCTGCCTCTATTTCCCCAGAAGGCCCCAGCTCCATAACACCACGACATTGTGAATTTTACAGTTTTGAATGCTAATTTTGTTATATTCCATGAAAATATTTTGAGCCTTTTCTGAGAAGAAATCACTTGCAGATTAGTTTAGAGTACCACTACTTCTAAGCCATGGCTCTTTTGTTGTCACTACCAAATGTTCCCTGTATCCAACAATGTTTCTCTCCTCTGGCTGATGGGGATTCAAGCTTTTTAATCCTCACAAAAACTCCATGAAACAATACCACAGAGATAGTTACTAATACCCCAATATGCATTTTTCCTTTTTCTTCATATTTTTTTGCATATGAAATTAGGTTCTTGCACATCATCCAATGCCTGATGGATTTTTCTTTCTCTTTCATTCTTACTGTTTTGTTTTGTTTTTTTTTTTTTTTTTAAGAAAGAGGGACAATGAGAGAGAAGAGAGAAGCAATTTTTACTCAATTTTTCATGTGACCTTCATTGCTCCAACACTTTGTTGTGTATGTGGTGCTGGGGTTCAAACCCGCATACTCGTGCATGCCAGGCAAGCACCGTCAGCACAGAGACACCACTCCAGCCCCTCTTTTGTTCTTTCTTTCCCTTTTGTTATTAAGCAGTTAATTTATTGTACAATTATAAATGTATATAAGTAACAATATGCATTTGCTCCTAAACCAAAGTTAGCTCCGCATCAGCCACACCCATCTCTTGATTCTTCTATATTTCTCCCCTACAAATGATATAAATATTTAGATTGTGAATTTTCCATAATTAAATGATTGCATAAGTATTATTTGGATTCTTGGAGGCAGGTAAAGAGTATGCTACATTGTTGATTGTCTACCTGGATACCTGTCTAGCCTTCCTCCCTCTCCTCTCCTCCCTGCTTTCCCTTTCTTCCCTCCTATCGTCCTTCCTCCTTCTCCCCTCCCCCTTCTTCCTCTTCCTCCTCTTCCACTTCCTCTTTCTCTTCTTCTTCCTCTTCCCCTTCTTCTGGATCCAGAGGGCATAGCCACTGCCACTCTGGATGTTGTGGAACAGGAATTTTAGCAATTTATACTCTTTAGGAGGTTATATCATGCATTTAGTTTTCAATACCTATTGATTAAAAAAAGGAAGTTACAAAAACAATGGTTATCAGCAAAGAATGCAAACAGCTGCAAAGATTTCCATATAAACAGCTTCCCAGGAAAGAGAAAAGGGAAAAAGAAACTATCACAGAGCCTCTACACGTGATGCTCCTAAATCTCTGTGCTCCAACAGATCTCTGAGCTCTGGCGGGAAATGTAAACAGGATTTCCCCACATATGTTCATGCTTGATTAATCCAGAGAAACCTAAAATACAAAGCTTCCCAAGAAAAGAGTCTCCTACAAGGGAGGAGATCATACTACAATTTTTAGGGAGTCCCTCATTACAATTTTTAGGGTGTACCCTATCAAAAATACAGATGAAATTGATAATTTATGCACATATTTTTTCTAGATCATAAATTTTCAGCTTGAATATAAGAACAAGTGCTTTGTCATATAACATGCAAATCAAAATGTTAATGTACAGACTTTTCTATAAAAGAAATCATAATTAAGTAGTCAAATGCTTATGTCTATAGTGTAAAAAATAGAAAAAGGAATAATGATACCGGTGTAAATTCAGGTGGAGATGTTTATTGGACTTGTTGCTCTTGGGCCAATTTCACCTGCGCTGCCATGAGGGTGGGCATGGGAAGTGGTGCCGGCCAGATGGGAGGCAGGGAAAATGGCATTGGACTTTCGCCAGGCAGCTGGTTTTGCTGGCTAACTGGAAGTTCATGGTGGGGTTGGTCCTTCAGAGATTGGCTGGTGGGCCCATCAATCCATCGGAGCTTGTCTGTCAGCGTCCCAATTGGCTGTTCTTTTCGAGGGCAAGTTGCCCTTTGCCCTGCTCCTTAGCCAGCACCATGACCTAGCAAGGTAGCTAAAGCCACACCCCCAGCCTGTCGTCATGACTGGCCATGAGGCCTGGCTGAAGCCCTGCCCGCAGCCGGCCTAACATATATAGTTAGACTCACTGAGAACCTAAGAGTTAATGCACTCGTTGGTGATAAGAGAGATGGTGCAGAACATATCACACAGACCAAGGTGGATGTAAAAGCTTTAATGTTAGGAGCCTGACAGGCTGCCTCAAGCAGAAGAGAACAGCAACAGGGATAAAATGTGTGACAACTTTATAGGGCCTCTAGGTGTAATTTGGAGGGGAAAGAATGATGAAGGGCGGGTTGATATTTTTGAATTGTGTCAGCCTGGAGCACCTGATTTCAGGGAAGGCAAGTTTCATTTTTCAGGAAGTGAAACCTATCTGTGACATGGCAGCTATGTCACTAAATGGCCAATAGTTGGTGTGGGAATAGGCAACTCAAAAATAAAAAGCAATCAAGTGGCTGGAGCGGTAGCTCGGAGGATATGGAGCATGTGTAAGTGCACGGGTTCAAACCCCAGCACCCACGTACACAACTAAGTGTCAGAACAACCAAAGCCATGTGAAAAACTCAATAAAAATTGGTTCTCTCTCTCTCTCTCACTGTCCTCTCTTTAAAAAAAAAAAAAAAAAAAGATATACCTTCTTTACAAAAAAAAAGCAATCAAGGGGCTGGAGCAGTGGCTCAGAGGTTATGGCACTTGCCTGGCATGTGTGAGGACTCAGGTTCAAACCCCAGCACCCCAGACACCACTAAATGTCAGTGAAACAAAGGCCAGATGAAAAAATAAAGTTAATTCTCTCTCTCACACTCTCAACTTCTCTCTTAAAAAAAAATGATCAAGGACATCATTTTCCAAAATGGTGAGCAACTCGATTATTTCCCCAAGAAACAAAATACAATAGCCATTTATTATATATACCATTTATATTCCTGAAAAAAAAAATCAGTGTTAATACCCATTAATACCCCAGGAGCCGAATCAGGAGGGTGAGTGCTGGCGGCCAAACCCCGGACACCCCTAGCTGGAGATCCCTTTCCTCTCAGCCCGGGAAATGAGTCAACCACACCAAGTGGATGGCAGCTCAGAATCCGTTTATTACCAAGGCACACGGGTTTTTATAGGGAGGGGAGACAACCAAGAAATCAATAGTAATCCTTCTAAGGGAGTTGCCAGGGGTTAATCAGATTTTGAGTACAGACAAAAGTTAGGAGCATTCTGTGGTTAATACATTCTGATCCACCCTGTTTTACTTTTGCGCAACAATTAGCAAGCTTAACAAAGCATGACCTAGCAGCCCTTCCTGAAGGAACTTTGCAAATAGTAACAAGATCACTCTAGGGCAGCTGATGAAATGGAGTGAAGGTCAGACCCCAACAGACTTCATAGCCTGTGTCTCTGGTTACCAAGTGTTAGGAGCAATTTAAGTTTCTCATAAAAGTAAATTTTGGTGGGTGTACCCCCAACAGGTTCCAGATCAGCTTAGATCCAAAAGCTGTAGCAAAATAAGGCTTCAGACAGAAGCAGCTTTCTGGAAGAAGGTGGTCATCGAAGGGGTGGTGTCTGACCCAACCCTTTGACTTGCATGGAAGAACCACCTGGAGACCTGCCTTGTTTCCCCACAGGGAATCTCAATTCAGAGATCCAGAAGAAGCTCTTCAAAAATAAAGAATCAAATTAGAAACATGAGAAAACAGGCAGACAAATCTCCCCGCAAACCTGTAAAATAAAAGACAAGATTAATCAAATTTTAAACTCACTTGAAGGTATCACTAACCGTCTGGTCCCAGCCGGCAGGAATTGGACGGCTCTCTTTCAGCGGTTGACTGGGAATGAAGTAGACCCACCGGCCCTGAGTTCTCCAAGCACTTCACTTTTCCCTTTACCGTGGCTAAAGGCCTCCTTCCGCCTTCTCTCTTTCAGAGGCAAGGCGTTAAAACATTACATTTAGAGTCAAGGCT
>PVKS010015045.1:0-46905 GCA_004027875.1 Aplodontia rufa | reverse complement strand
ATGCATGCGTGTTCATCCTCTGCACTACCCCATGTTACAGGTAGAGATGAGCGCATGCATGCGTGTTCATCCTCTGCACTACCCCATGTTACAGGTAGAGATGAGCGCATGCATGCGTGTTCATCCTCTGCACTACCCCATGTTACAGGTAGAGATGAGCGCATGCATGCGTGTTCATCCTCTGCACTACCCCATGTTATAGGTAGAGATGAGCGCATGCATGCGTGTTCATCCTGAAGTCTGAGTTTCTCTGCTTGCCCGTGTGCACTTGGGCTTCTCATGGGAGTCCGGAGCTCCCAGTGGCGTGCAGGATCCCCCTGATCCCTCTCTCCCTTCCCTCCCACCTTCATAGCTACAGCTCCCCCTGCTCAGGTGCAACTTCACCTATGCTGATATTATCGTTTAACTTAGCTAACTTAGGGCAGCACGGAGACCAAGAGGGAAGACCCAGTTCCTAACCTTGTGAGCGCAGGGGGCGAGAGATGCTGGGGCGCCCCGGTCCCGGGATCTCCCTGACCTTGGCTTCACCCCAGCTGGGTTCGGCCCAGGCGCAGCGCTGTCTGTCGCTAGGGCTATTTCTTGTCCACCCTACAACTCCGTGGTGCTCTCTCAAGATTGAAAATCCAGGCGAGGTCTGGGTTTGGCTGAGGGTAGGGCGCAGCCCCTGCAGCTGTGCACCTGCTCCACGGATCCTGAGCTAGGACCTAGGGGCAAGGTTCTCCCCAGGAGCTGGAGCGGAAGCCGTGGAGCTTCCCAAGGCTGGAGGAAGGTCCTGGGGGTCCCAGGCTAGGCCGAGGAAAGCCCAGCTGTCATTCGTAAGAATCTGGTAATGAAAGAATGAAATGAGTTTTCCAGCACCTCCTTCAGCCTTGTTCCCACCTCCTAATCCTTCACTTGTAACACTGATATTCTTGGTTTCTTTTGTTTCTACCTTTTTAAAGTATAAAAGCAAATGTGAATGTAGATTTCTTATTCATCCATGAGAAAATAATATGCTTTTTGTGTTTAATGTATCTTGGAACTCTGTTCCTATTCAGTCTCTTCCCATATTTTTACAACCCCACACATCACTGTGAATGAGCATACTTTAAATTACTTTAAGTTACTATGATTGAAGGTAACTCCATACCTTATCCTTATACATCTAAGTTTTCCCCTCAATCTTTCACTAATTCAATTTTTTTTCAATAAATATGATCAAAATCATTCCAAAAATTACTTGTAAGTTTGTATATATCTGTAAGATAAATTCCCATATAGGAGATTTCCAATTTAAGAAATATATGTATTTGATGGTTTGAAAAATGTCAACAAAAATCTCCTCCTTAGGGCTGTTTCCCACATCAGCATTGTGTGAGAGCACACCCTTCACCCGCAGCCTCTCCAAACAGACAGCACCTTGGAACTCCTATTTCTTTCCAGTTCATGCTATTGCTAATCTTCTCTTGACACTTTTGCATTTGTGTGTATTTTGTTGAAATTGGCTTTTAAAGCTTTTGTCCTTGCTGTTTGTTAATTTAGTCAAATAGAACGATATTTTCCTCATTGTTCTTATAATTAATTGTTAGGAAGGTTTTTCCCCACCACCCCATAATAATGCAATCTCTCATGTCATCCAGTCTTGATGCTGCTATTTCCAAGTTTAAATCTTGGATCTATTTGGAAATATTTTGACCCATTTGATACCAAGTGTATGACAGACATCAAAATAATCTTTTTTTAAATAAAAATATCCAATCATTTATTAAATGATTGGTACACTGCTCACTGTTCTTTTTTCTTATACTGAATTCTCAAAAAATTATTTATTTTTAGATTTTTAATTATATTGCATTGGTCCTTTTACTTTTCTTCCTGAAAAAAAAAATGAATTCCTTACCTAACAGGTTGATGATCTATTTCTCAGTAAAACCTCAAGGTACATTGTTATACTGATTTAATTTTAAGTATTCGAAACTCACTGATAGTATGAAAGTATAGTTTTGGGAGTAAGATAGACACATTGAAAGTTTCTTTTCCCCCATATCTCTCTCTATCTAGCCTTTCCATAATTCCTGAAATTATCATAGGATGTATCCTTTAGGGTTTCAGTGCTGACAGCTTCTTTCCAATGCAAATGTTAAACTTCCTAAAGTATATTTTAACAATATAAAGTATAGAAAGAGCTAAAACCTCAGACAGTCAAAATCCAGATTGATTATGTTCAGAGGACCTAGAGAATCATCAAGAATGTCTCCCGTTTTGAAAGAGATTCTGCCTTTCTGTTCCCGGTGCATTTATTTCCATAAAACCACATTAGACTAATCCCACAGTCAGCAATCCTTCACATACCATTTCAGAAACTCAATAGAAGTTCCATATGTATTTTTCAAATGAGGAATTTTTTATCCAGCCAGAGACTGATGTCTATTGTCACCAGGGAGAGTTTGGGGATGGGTAGATTAGTCCCTTCCTTTTATCATTCTTACATGTCACCGATGCAACTTGAACTCCATTTGAAAAACTCTGAAAATGTTTCCTGGAGCAAGTTCACAAATATAGGTCCATTTACTGACAACCACAAGCTCCTGGCTGTGGCTGTTACAGTAAATTTAAACTGCGCTGGCATACACTAGTGGCCCACTTGATACGTGACAGTTCGAACACAAGAGTACAGACACAGCCATCTGCAATGTAGCCAAATTGATTTGCTCATTGTTTATTTATTATGAGATGAATAGGATTTGAATCCTTAAGAGACCATCAGGAGAGCACTCTACTTATAGGTTGTCTTTTTCTTTTTTTGCCCCTATTATTAACTATATTTTACTCTTATTTTTTGTGCATATTTTTTAAGAGAAAGAAGGACAGTGAGAGAGAGAGAGAGAGAATCAATTTTATTTAGTTTTTCATGTGGCTTTCATTGCTCCAATACTTTGTGGTACTGGGATTTGAACCCACATCCTCGCATATGCTGGACAAGTGCCCTAACCACTGACCCACCACCACTCCGGCCCTTACTGTGCACTTTTTTTTGAGGTATAATTTACACACAATAAGCAGGTGTAATTGACTTTATTAATGTGTAATGATGTAAACGAAATAATCTAAAGACCACATGTTAAGAAGTTTTGACAAACATATGTGACACTGTAGAGCTCACTTCCCCATGGAGTTAAAATGCAATACTATGGCACTGGGCTTTTGCAGAAACGAAAAGCTTTCATTGAGGACCAGCCATCAAGGAGACAGGAGATAAAACTGACTATTCACAGGCAGAGGGGAATTTGCAGAGAGGAGAGATGCATCTAGTTGGTTGGATGGTATTTTAGGCAGCTTGTTCGTCTCTGTGGACAAAACAGTCACAATAACAAGTTAGTGGAGGGAAAGTTCATTTGGGGCTCAGGCTTTCAAGGTCTCTGTCTGTAGATGGTCGACTCCTCTGCTCTGGACCTGAGCAAGGCAGCGCATAATGAAGGAAGGGCCCAGTGGAGGAAAGCGGCTTTGCTCATGGTGGGGTCAGGGAACAGAGAGGTGGGGAAGGATTAGAGGGACGATGACGCACCTTTCCAGGGCACACCCAAGTGACCTACACTTCCACTTTCACCCCACTGGCTTACAAGAACCAGCCAGTCATTCACACTAGGATGGAGTGATATAGGTTACAGCTCACAATGGTCATCTGCACCGACACAGGAGTGCTGGGGGACACCTCCTATCCAAATCATAAAAGATGGAGAGATAGTGGAGTTTGGGTTCCTTCTGGCATTCCTAGAGACCATTGTGCCTCTTCTTGGGGTGTGTGTGTGTGTGTGTGGAGCGGGGTGGATACATGGGGGGTTTTGAATTTGTTTAGGCATTTTCGTAGACACCATGTGACAACCCTCTTCCTGGCGTCATACTCATATCAACAAGGAGAATATGTCTGTTGGCTCCTGAGGATCTTCATGCTCCTTTGTCTCTCTTGATGTTCATGAGGTGCCACTCCTGTCCTGACCCTCTTTTCTGCCATGAAAGTGAACTTGGCTTTTTAGAATGCCATTTTAATAGAATCATGAGCTCTTCCGTATCTTGAGGGCCATCCACATGGCTCTGTGTGGGCCCCAAGCTCTCTGGAGAAGCACTTGGTAATGTCTTACTGGCTCACTTGACCTTTCTGTCTTAGGCAGTTGTAAATATTATACATGCTGGATATGAGTCTTTTCTCAAATCAATGTGTTAGAATAGTTTTATCTCATCAGTAGCATGCCTTTCCATTTTTCCTTTTGAAAACCAGAAGTTTTCAAGTTTCATGAGGTCCAATTTCTCATTGATTTTCTTTTTATGCCCTAAGACACCTCTGACACTCTTCAATAAAAAAAAAAGATTTTCCTGTACCTCCTCTGTGAGCAATAATTAATAGTAGGGGGGAAAAGAAAATCACTTTAAATAAGAATGTTCCCCTGGAATTCCCTTAAGTATTTAGATACTGCCCATATCATAATAAATAAACAATGAATGAATGAAATTGGTACAGAGCAGGCAACTGTCTCTCTGATCTTTCATAGGGATAGATTTTACATTCTGTTTTAATTGATTTTTCTCGGCGTAATATTAAGAATGATGGTACTTCATTTTCCCCCTCCCAAATGATATCCAACATCTAGTAGTACTAGCACCTTTTGGAAAGGTTTTCCTTTTCCCCTTGGTTTACTTTGATACCTTTATTAAAAATCAATTTCCCATATATGTTGTCTAATGGACTGTTCTAATTCATTGATCAATAAGATCAGCCACTTTCTTTAGTGTAGCCTGTTAAATGCTAAAAGAAAAGTGTTAGGACCAGCCTCTTTAAATTTGTTCTACTTTTGCAAAATTGCTCTGGCTCTTCCAGGCCCTTTGTAGTCCCACATCCTTTTTAGAATCAATAGATTAATTTTGACAAAAAATATCTGTAGGATTTTGATTGTTAATATACTGAATCTGTGCATAAGTAGAAAGACAATTGACTAGGAACATAGTATTTATTTCCATTTATTTAGATCTTTTTAGGTCTTTGTTAATGTCTCCCAGTAATAATTAGTAGTCTTTATTATACAGATCTTGCACACATTTAAAAAAATTCTTAGTATTTCACATTTTTGATGATGTTAACAATTGTGTTTGTTGTTATTGATGCTATTTTGAAATTAATCATGGCTTGTTTACAGGCATACAATTAGTTGTTAAAAACTAATCTTGTATCCTGCTATGTTACTAAATTAATTCATGACATCTAGTAGCTTTTTATAGATTCTGTAGGATGGCTTATGTATGTACTGATGTCTTCTATCAATAAGAACAGCTTTACTCCTTCCCTTCCAACCTGAATGCTAATTGAATTTTCATGCCTTATTGCACTGGTCAGATCCTTGCTTATGTAGTTAAGAGCACCGATGAGAAGAAACCCATGGCCTCTTCACCACCTTCAGGTAGAGCCTTCTGGCTTCTGTCATTTAGAATGCTGAGAGTTGTCATCTTCAGTAGGTGTTAATTTTGTCAAATTAGTTTTCTTCCTCTGCAAAGATAGATGTGTGGTTATGCTTCTTTTTCCCTGATTATATTATGAATTATATCGATTCATTTTCATGTTAAATTCATTTGGTCATGTTATCTCTTTAAATATTGCTGCATTAAATTTGCTAGTATTTTATTAAGGATCTTTACATTTGTGTTTACAGGGGTGCTAACATGCAGGTTAATTTTCTCACATATCTTGCATTGCTTCATCTTAAGTAATTTGGAAAATGAATGTATTCTTGTAACAACTGCTAAAAAGGTATTGGGGCATTTAGGTGCCCTCAGAAAGTTCTATCACGCCCTTTCACTGAATGAGCAAGTTCTGTCCTTATTTCAATGACCACAGCTTATTATTTAACATATTCTAGATCTTCACAGAAATGAAATTACAGCAGATGTTTTTATTTCTATCTTTTTTCTTTTAACTTGGTTTTTGTGTATGTGATTCGTCCACATTTTCCCTTGTTAACAATATAGTCGCCTCTGTTGATGAGTAGTAGTTCATTTGATGAACTTCTGCAATTATTTTAAAATCATCTCTTCTAAATGATATTTGACTTGTTTCCTGCTTTGACTGCTGCTAAGGTTTGGATGGGTTCTCCTCAAAGGTCCAAGGGGTAAAGGTTTGGTTCCCAGGAGATGGTAGCAATTTTAGAAGCTGGTGCCTAC
Organism: Aplodontia rufa; assembly: GCA_004027875.1. NCBI lineage: Eukaryota > Metazoa > Chordata > Mammalia > Rodentia > Aplodontiidae > Aplodontia > Aplodontia rufa. The sequence continues at coordinate 40,719 of PVKS010015045.1, read as the reverse complement.
TGGCCCTTAGGTCACTGGAGGTGTGCTCTTATAGTGGACAAGGGGACCCCAGCCCCTCTTTCTGGCCCTTCCTGGTTCCTAACTCCTGAGATGAGGGTTTTCTCTACCAGACACTGCAGCTGTGAAATGTCATATGACCTGAGGGCCATCACAGCCAGAGTCACTGATCCTAGACTGAAAACTCAAAAATGTGATCCCAAATATCCCTTTTTTCTTTATAAATTAACTGTCTCAAGTATTTTGTTATATTGACAGAAAGCTAATGGATATTATATAGCTCTGAGAAAAATCTTCTAGGAATATAATCATAATGTAATTTTAGAAAGTGTGTTTTCAATTTTCTTGGGCAAATGCTGACAATGGAATTACTGGAACATAGGACAGGTTATATTTAACTTGAAAAGAAACTGCTAAAGAATGTCAGAGTATTTATAAAATTTTCCACTCTATTAGCAATGTATAAATATTCACATCAATCTATCTCCTTGTCAAAAATGGGCATCTTAATTGTTTTGATTTTAGTCTCTTTACTTGGCATAAATGGGACCTTAATAGTGCTTTTAAAGTTTTGTTTCTGTAAAACCAATTGAAGTTGAAAATTTTTCCATGTGCTATTAGTTAATCATTTAGCTTTCTTTTTAATTGTTCATTCTCTGGTTTTGTTTTCTTTCAGTACTTTAGTATATCCTCATATTTTCTGGATAAGTTCTTTTGCCAGACTTTGGCTTGCTGATTCATTTTTGTAACTTTTTTAATGACCAGAACATCTAATTCTTACAAATTCCAACCAGTTATGTTTTCTTCTTTGAATTAATGTTTTCACGTTCCAAAGAAAAAAATTTATTTTGCTTATTTATCCCAAGTTTGCAAAAATAGTGTCTTACATTTTCTTTTAAAAACTGTATGGTTCTGACACTGAAGTCTGCCATGATCCACCTCAAATTAATTTTTGTGTGTGCAACATGGAGGTGGCAGAGGTTCCCCTGGCATGTGGATATCCAGTATTCCAAGATAATGTGCTAAAAACAGTTTATATTTGGTACAGAATTGAATCATGTCTTAGTTATTATATTAACTGATTCTATTTCTGGATACTTCATTCTGATGTAGTGATATATTTGGTTTTCCTTTAGTTAATGTTATTCTATATTTAATACAATTTACTAAGTTTTGACATATATATGTGCCTATATATGTCTGTACATAAAACTAATATATCAATTACAAGTAATATAAATAACATCCCCTTTCTCCCAAAGTTTCCTCATTCTCTTTATAGTTTGTCTTTTCTTCCCTCTGCCTGTATCCATCCCCATTTTCCAGCTACCACTGATGTGTTTCCTGTCACTGTGGATTAATTAGTGCTTCCTAGAATTTTACACGGATGTAATTATACAGTGTATTCTATTTTGTTGGCTTCTTTCACTCAGTATAATTGTGTTGGGTTTCATCCATACTTTAGTTCGTATGAGCCTTTCTCATTTTTAAATTGAAGAGCACTGTTTTATTGAGTGGACCTACCCCACCTTGTTGGTCCAGTCATCCATTGGAGTTGATTCCAGCCGTTAGCTGTGAGCAGTAACGCTGCCACGAGTGTAGCACACATGCGTGGTGTGGTCACGGGCTTTCTCCTAAGCCAACGTGCAGCGGCAGAATGGGGAGAGCACACAGATGTGACGTTCAAACGCTTTTCCAAAGTTCTTGTGCCTTTTACATTACAGCCACACAGCACAGATTGAGCTACAAAAAAATCTTCCATTGTTTGTTGTTGTTAGTCTTTTTAATTTCAGACATCAGACATCCTAGCAGATAAGTGTGCATCCCATTGTAGCTTTTTTTTTTTTTTTGAAAAATGGGACAGTGAACGAGAGAAGCAATTTTTAGTTAGTTTTTCATGTGACTTTCATGCTTCGGACACTTGGTTGTGTACGTGGATGCTGGGGTTCGAACCCCTGTACTTCCACATGCCAGCCAAGCGCTGTAACCGCCAAGCCACTGCTCCAGCCCCTTGTTGTGGCTTTAATAGCAAGACCTGATAATAAACAACTAAAAATGACATATTTGTAAGAAAAAACAAGGTGACAAGAAAACATGAAGTTATTAATTGTTTAGCAGTTAAGCAGAATAATGATTGTAGAGATGGATTATAGTGGCAGTCTCTTGGGCACTAGCAAATTTAATCTGATTTCTATAATATTTAAAACTTAAGATGTAGTTGAATATTGAAAGATAAGAATGCTATTGTATTCCAGATGCCATTTTTCTATAGAATGTTGTTTTCTGAATATGTGCATCTTTACGGTGCATGCACGTGCACACGCGCATGCACACACACACAATTTTTAGAACTCAAATTAAGGTAACAAATATAAAAAAATCAGATTAAAGCTTTAAAAATTCTAAAACTCTACTATTCTCTGATATTATTTCTGGTTCTGTTCCTCTGCAGCTTCATATGCTTAGAGCCTTTCTAGTTAGTACAAACACCTTGTGTCATTTTGTGTGACTTCTCATGTCACAATGTCAAATTCAGTTCCACAGTGCTGTCAAAAACTGTTGCAGCCAGGCGCAGTGGTGCACGCCTGTAATCCCATTGGCTCAGGAGGCTGAGGCAGGAGGACCACAAGGTTAAAGCCAGCCGGAGGAACTTAGTGAGACCTTGTCTCAAAAAAAAAAAATAAAATAAAATAAAATAAATAAATGAAAGGTCTGAGGATGTGGCTCAGAGGCTGAGTGCCCCTGGGTTCAATCCCTGGTAGCAAAAACAGAAAAAATACACCATATTGCACATTATCTAGGAGAAGCCTTCACAGGAATTAAACACACAAACAGCCATACTGGAAACATTTCTAATCAACTTGGTTGACCTACGTTGACCTAGCTTCTGAATGCAACTGGAAGTATGGAATGATGCTAAACGTTCACCAATTTTGAGCTCAACAGACAAAAATTTGCTTGTGAGTTCTGTTGTTTATTAAGTAATTTGGAGAATGGCACAAGATGAACTCGGGTGTTGGAGCTGGAGAGAGTTCACAGATAACACATATTAATGATACTGGAATCCATCCTCAGAACAACTGGAAGATACTCAGGGGTTTTAAACAAGGCAATAAAACTGCCAGCTTTGTGTGTGTAGGGTAGAGAGCAAGGGTTCAGTCAGGCATCCAGGCAAGAGATAATGGTGTTCCTGCCGCATTCAGAGATCATCATGGAGAAAGAGTTTCTGGCACGCAGCGCTGGTTTGTATGGTCCAAGGGTGCAGCACCATCTGTTCAGTGTGGATAAGAACATGGACCTGAAGCCAGCTACCCCTGCTTTGAACTCCAGATAGGCTACTTTTTAGCTGAGTTACAATGGGCATGTCTCTTAAAAATCTATGTGCTCTGACTTCTTTCTCATCTGTATGAAATCAGTACTTATTACAGAGCTCATGTAACGTTCCGCCACCTAAACAAGGAACAGCAGGCTGAGAATGGAGCTCAGTGAACTCAGTGGCAGAGCACTAGACCAGCATGCATGAGGCCCCGGGTTCAAGGCCCAGACCACACATGCGCTCATACGCAGGAAGGTCAGTGTTACTATGCTCCCCTTCAAGAAAATGGCATGAAATAGTAGGTCATCGTGGAGAAATGTAAATGAGCTGGGCAAGGGTTCACCAGGCAGCTTCGTCTGGATTTCTTGTGGAGTCAGCCATTTTCATTATTGACCACCGGGTGGAAGAAAGGATGCATGTCCTTGTTCCACAGCCTGAGCAAGCACTTCATGTCTCCTACATTACTCCAAAGAGGCTGGGAGAATAGGAGGGAGGGCCATCAAAAGCTGGTGAAGAAACAGTGTATAGTTGCAAGCTACGTGGAGTGGCTATAAGATAAAATGTATTAGAGACTTAGAGTTTATCAGGAGGTTAATTGGAGAAAGAAGAAAATAAATCACTAGCCTACAAGAGGGCATTAGAGGAGGAAATTAACTCTGTAAGTAAAGTTCAGACAAAGTGCAGAATAGGAGAGATGCGAAATGTTACCCTGTTCTCTTGGAGATGGAGAACGGTAATACCCAGAGGACACATGAAATCAACATTTCTGGATGTGAGCTATGATGATTTGTTCAAACACCTGGTATAAAGAACCGAATACAGAAACTGGAGTGAAATAATTGTGAGCATTTGACAGGGCGAAAGGTTTAATGAAATGAAAATGATTTGGGGATGGGGTTTTGATGTATTTATTCATTTCTGATGACTTTTGAAATGTTAGGCACAGTATGTGAACCAACATTAACATCAGTCATCATTTTTAATCCTTAGATCACTGTCATTACTTTCATTACACTAACACTGCAGATACATCAGGGACGCTTTTCTTCCAGTCTGGCTGAATGCACTGATGGATGAGCCGGAAGTCAGGTAGACTTTGGGTGATGCTCACATCAAGTCAGTATCTGAAGAAGAGGGTGAGGGTCCTTTCACAAGGAAACCACAATGAAAGTTAACCCGCAGGCTCATCACACCCCTTCTACTTTTTGTTTTGTTGTTTTTTCAAGAGAGAGGGATAGTGAGAGAAGAGAGAGAGAGAGAATCAACTTTATTCAGTTTTTCTTATGACTTCCGTTGCTTCATTGCTCTGACACTTCGTTGTGTACATGGTGCTGGGATTTGAACCCGCATACTCGCATGTGCCAGGCAAGCGCTGTAACCGCTAAGCCACTACTCCAGCCCCACACCCCTTCTTCAATGGGATTTAAAAGGAAGCCTCCTCCTTTAGTTTCCTTTTAGTTAGAAAGAATCACACTCCTTAGTTTTTACCTCTCTTAACTATTGTCAAGTAACTTTCTGCACTTAGGGAATCTTCTTCCAGATTTAGGATAGCCAAAGGTTCTGCAAAGGTGAAAGAGCATTGAGATCTTTGAGGTCTAAAGAATTAAAAGATGGTATCAGAAGAACTAAGGTATTTCCAGGTGGAGATGCAGATATCCAAGGACATACCTCTTAACCTACTTAGGAATCTGCGAGAACTTCAGATCCCTCAGGCGTCCAGAAGTGAACAAGCAGTTTCTGTTATTACTCAAGAAATCACATCAGGAAGGCTGCTGAGTGTTGATGTTATCTTCAGGGTTTGGGGAGGCAATATGGATTTTAAGCAGTTTGGGGGCAGAGCTTATATCATAATTTCACTTTGGAAAAATTGCTGTACTGAAATGTAAAGAAAAGCCGAGTGAATTGTACTGTTTCTGTTGTATGATTTAGGAAGGCAAAATACAAGTTTTTTTAGGAAATTGTAAGAAAAATTATGAGTGCTTGTGGGATGATTGTCACAGCGGGGGCTGGAAAGAGGAGTGGCCCAGGTTTGGGAGACACTGTGACCTTGTGACCCAACTAGACCCGAGGTTGTTGGTGACATAGAAGAACACTGCGACTCTGACTTGATGGACGGTGGGACAGACATCAACCCTCAAAGCCAAGGAAAAGTTACTTGGGTAGCATAGAAATCAGGGGAGTGCCCGTGGGCTACATGTAGTGCTACTAAAGATCAGCAAGTGTCAGGTGTAAGAAGCTTCAGTTCAGACTTGAAGGTTCACAGGGGCAACCAGGCCAAGAGAAGAAGACAAGTGAGCAGAGTGGTACAGGTGCTTGGCTGGGAACAAATTGAGACTTAGAGAACTGAAAGACCACAGAGAGCAAAGAGGAGAGCAGCAGAAGTTAACCAGTGACAACAAGCAAGAATGTCAGGGGACTTCATTGTCCAGGAGACACTGAAGGGTTTGATCACAAAGTCACAGCTTAATGCTAATGCCTAACACCAAAGGATGCACATGCTATGTGTGAGAGGTCTGAGCAATCATTCTCTCCATTATTGCACGCTTTACAATGGATCCAATGGAGTGCTTCCTGCCGTAACGACTGAAACAGGATGTCCACCCATCAACTTCAAAATCGACATTGCTAGACTTAATAACTTGCCCTTCAATTGCAGCTTAGGAAAAATAGCTCAGTGTCATTGTAAAATACTCCTGAGATGATTATTAGGATTACATTTAATTTATATGTTCTTATGAAGAAAATTGGTATAAGATATTGAATCCTTCCATTTCTGAGCAAGTTTTGATTTGACACTTCATTTATTTCAGTAGAAGTTTATAACTTCATTTGTGAAGCTCTTAGACATTCTATTATTCAACATTTTTAGCTATGGTTTTCCTAGCATATAACTTGTGTTTTTCAATATGGTAAATACACATAACACAAAATTGCCCATTTTAACTACTTTTAACTGTATAGTTCTCGTGGCTCTAAGTACTTTCACTCTGTCGTGCCACCATCCCCGCTGTCTATTTCTAGAACTTTTCATGCTGCTCAACTAAACTGTTTTTAAAAGTTATATTGCTTGGTTACGGGTTATCATCCATCCCAGTGGTATGGTTCAACTGCGAATGTAGACGTCGGGGAGAGTGGGAAGAAAAATAAAACTCTAGAGTTAGAGGATCCAGAAAAATAAAACTATAATTATTACAAATAAAGAATGCAACTTCAAAGACAAAGCCACAACCCACACCAAAATTTAAGTGCTTGAATTTGGCAACACAAAAGCTCTCTGACTTGTTTCTGAATGCCCCCAGAAAATTGTGCCAAAGACTTTAGAAAGCAAATATCCAATAAAAGTACACACACACACACACACACACACAGAGCAAATGTCCAGTAATTAATTTGGATTATAAATAAGGATAAATTTCATGTTTAAACAATCAAATAAAAGAACCTTTTGGAAACTGAAAAAAAGAAGTTGTATTGCTTAGTGAAGTTTTTGCTGATGTGAAGGGTAACTATTCCATTTGCATAGTTGCCTTATATATGAAAAACCATGAGGGGTCCATTATGTATTCTAATGTGTTATCTCAAGATTCTTTTGGATTTGCTGCACAGAAATTAACGTCAACGAGCTCCATGCTCACTATGCTACTTCCTGATATTTTTCTGTTACATATTAATCTCGGGTCTTCTCATCTCTCTCCAATTTCACTTATTTTCTATTTATCTGTGTCTAATTAGCTGTTGGACTCAGTGTTTGAGGCCTTAATTTCTAGATTTTTCTGTGAATATTTTTAGACGAAAACTGTTTCTTAAAATGTAGATTTTTGTGTCTTTCAAGTCTACCTGTCCTTGTGTCCGTGGTGCTGGTTCTTTCAGTCTGATTTTTCCTCTTCGTACGTGGCTGTTATCATTTAAAATAATTCTATGTCACTTTAAAACGTCTTCTCTGTTATTTTTCTGCGTGGATGTCAATCTTTCGCACCTGTTGGGTTTACTGCTCTTCTTCATGGTGGATTGACTTGACTCCTTTAGTTCTTTTGTGTTAGCACATCTCCAGCTGCCTTGTCCATGCTGTGACTGGGGTGTGCAGAGCATTCCCCGAAGGTGCACATGCAAAGGGTGGTCTCCCAGTGGCTGTCCCAGGAAGTGCCAGGGACCTATAAGAGCTGGCGCCTGGCTGGAGGTTCTCGCAAGCGTGCGCATCAAGGGGACTATGGGACTCTCTCTGTGCTTCCTGGCTTGGGTTATGAATGCTTGCAAGGACATGTGCTTCTGTTACTGCCATCTGCGACCCTCCCCAGAATTGAGCCCTTGAAGGTACAATGTCTTTGAGCCTCCAAAGCTGTGAGCTAAATAAACATTTTTTCATTATAAGGTAGCTGTCTCAGGTATTTGGTTGTAGTAATGTAAAGTTAACCAATACACCCTGAATGTTTGTATCCCCCAAAAGTTCACACTTTGTAGCTCTGTCAATGTGATGATATAGGGAGGCAGGGTCTTTGGGGGTGATTACATTTAGAAGTGGGGACCACATGGTGGGATTAATCTCCTTGTAAGCAGAGGAAGGGAACAGAGCTCTCTCTCCCCACCAAATGAGGACACAATGGGGAGGCATTTGTCTAGGAATTAGGAGGAGGACCCTCACCTGGAGCCTGACAGTTCGGACCTGGATCTCACACTTCCAGCCTGCAGGGCTGTGGGAAATGTACCCCTGCTTCCTGAGCCACCGTCTGTGGTTTCGTTATCTCAGCTGAGCTATGACACATACTCCAACCTGTCATGTTGGTTTGAAGACAGGAACACTTGCATTTCCATGAGCAAATCAGATCTCAAAAGACTCCTGCTTCTGACTCTTATCCTTTAGGAAAAATATTCTGCGTATCTATATATCAACTTTTAACTACCAACAATGTTCAAATACACCACAACTTCCAACAGTTGACTTTCTAACTCTACATTTCATTTTATTAGCTTGCTGTGTAGAACTTGATCTTCTGTCTTTTGAGAACTATGTGTCATTGAGCCACATAAGTAGTATTGTTTCCTTTGGAGCACTTGTGGCTGTAGGCATAACATTCATTTCTTGAGACTATATATTATAATATCTAAAATCCATTCTTCCATTAACTCCTAAAAGCATTTCACCAATATCTTAAACACTAAAGCTTAAATAGCCCCACATTTTAATAAAAAGACAGATTCTGAAGGAAACTGGGAGGCAATCACGTCTAGCTTCATCATTTGGAGTGAATCTACTTATTCATGCTGATTCAGCTATGGACCAAATTTAATGCCTCTTACTCTCCTGCTTTTGAAAGCAAGAAGTCAAAAGATAATCTAATGAAAATATAACCATGCAGTCTATTTCGATTCTGTTTCAGTAGCAAACATTGCGGCCTGAATTTTTCAAAAAATGTTAGTTGTAAAAATACCTTTCCAAAACACAGGGAAATTGAGGTGGTAGGTGTTATAGACAGGTCTAGAAGTGGTAATTTAATTACACAGTCTGTTACGAGGCTGGTCATTATTGAAGACAGATACAGAATTCCTTTGTTATTCCTCTGTGAGTTGTCTTAAGTGAAGGATGTTCTCTGAGCTTTAACTTAATTATTTTAATACACTTTAAATTAATAGATTTCAGAAATCATTTGAAAATGTATTAAGTCGCTCCTTGGATTTCTTTGAGGTTTTATGTGTGGATTATGAAAATGAACTCATTTGCTTCCTCTGTCCTTGTGTCCTGTTCTGGAAGGTGAAAGCAGCTGGATGCTCATGCTGGCCTGCCGACTTGGAGAAATGAAGGTGCCTGGTGCAGATGCGGCCCTTTGGATAAAAGGTGCTGGATGTGACGCACATTTCAATTCCTGGGAAAGAATTGTAGTCTCAGGAACTGGAGACATGGCCACTTGCCATAAACTGTGAGAGGAACAACCCAGTTCTTCTTTTTTATATAAAACGTGTGATTTCCCACATTTTATTTGCCCTCTCCTGGTTTCTGTGAGTCAAACCATAGAGGTCTGATGCCTTCATGAGTCCTTCAAGGTCATATTTCTCTTCTCTTCTTCCCAGTGTTCCCAGGCTTCCAAACTGTTTCCACAGGAAGGCATCAGGCAAGATGAGACTATTCTCAAGTCCACCGAATCTGGCAGGTGAGGAGGCTGCTCATGGCAGACGCTGCAGAACCAGCTGAATTGCACTGATCCGAGCCAGCCACCCCACAAGCAGGACTGGACACCTGTGTTCTCATAGGCTGTTGCACAAATGGCTGAGAGTGGTGCCTAAAGGACCACAATAGGCATTTCAAAAGCATAACGCGATCAAGCGTCAGACCATCCGGCATTATTAATTCACTAAACACCGATTTGATTTGCCGAGTCGCACGCAGACAAGGAGGACGATGCTGCTGTCGGGGCTGCATTCTGCCACCAGGTCCTGCCACCAGGTCCTGCTCAGACCTGCCCTTTCCCCAGGCTGGGCGCAATGGCCTTGGCACCTCGCAGGTGATGCCCTCTGCAGGGAATCGCCCTTAGCCAAAGGGAGCTGCTTCCCTCTCACCTGTGCCACTCCTTCCTGAAGGCACTCAAACCAGTGTCCACTCAGTGGGGGAGGCTACGAGGTCCTTGGCTTGGATCAGTCCTAAGGTGATCCCAGCTCCATAGCAGAAGGATATGCTGCGTTCTCCCGAAGCCGCAGCAGGGTCCAGCTCCTGCTATCAGACAACCTGGTCCAGCAAGTGCTCCCCAAGAGATCCTCAGAATGCACATTGGTTTCACCCTATCTCTGAGGAATGGACCTAAGTCGGAAACAACGGCAAGGCTCAGCTCTACCCGCAGGCGTCTTAGAATCCAAAGGGAATGATATGTAATCAAGCAAAAGCCATCAGGAGGAAGCCACGGTGTGTCTACATGTGACAGCACATGGCTTCTATACCGATGCACTGGAGAGAAACTGGAGCCAGTAGTAGGCAAGGAAAAGGCGGTGGGAAGGGCCCCGGGGGAGACCAGGGCACCAAGCACAGCATCGTCCCCTGAGCTGCATGCTCACTGTCCAGGGGGTGACACTGCGGCCGAGTTGATGCTTATTGGATGAATCAACAAATGGTACTACAATTTATCATCCTGGCGGTTATTATTTTAGTCATTGTATCATCTTTAAAGAAAGACTTATGGCAGGTGGTGGTGGTGAGTCATAGATGATACCTAGAGCTTTATAGATAGATACTATTAGCAGTGATTAAGGGTAGAAAGAAAAATAGTATAAAAAATGCAGGCAGGGATGGAGCGGTGGCTTGGTGGTTACGGTGCTTGCCCGGTACACGCAAGTGCACGGGTTCAAATCCCAGCACCCACGTACACAACCAAGTGTCAGAGCCACGAAAGCCACGTGAAAAACTCAATAAAAATTGATTTTCTCCTTTTCTCTGTCTCTCTCGCTCTCACTGTCCTTCTCTCTTAAGAAAATAATAAATGCAGGCAGGTGTTTTCCTAAAAGAAGCACAAATAGTTTGGTAAGACTCCAGCAAGGGGGAGCTAAGGCTGGTGTGGTACAGAGGGCACATTGTTCAAGCCACCCAAGAGCCAGCTGGTGTACCAGGAGCGACAGTTTGTGTGCTGAGATGGGAACCTTCTGCATTTGGTTAGTGTCTGCCAACACAGAAACCAGGTTCCTGGCACCTCCGTCAAGCTGCGCTCCCAGGTCCTGGAATCCACCACCATGAAGAGCCAAGGCCCCTCCTTCCCCGGTCCAGAGCCCAGGTCAGTCCATCACATATGGATCAGTTTTGTAATGAACATCATTGCTTCGTAACAGTGGGGACACATTTCCTTCACCTTACATCATTAGGGTTCTAGGGGAAGAGGGTTCTGTGCTACGATCGGTAAGTCCTGGGTCATTCCTCTGTGGGAAAATAATTTGGATGTATTGTTACACCTTCTTGACCCACTTAAAAAAGTATGTATGTATGTGTATATATATATATATATATATATAATTTTTATAATTTTATATACATATAACATTTATACACACACACACACACACACACACACATACACATATTGTTTGGGGAACATTTTTGGTGTTAGAAATATCTTGGTTTTGGGCTGGAGCGGTGGTTCAGCAGTTACAGTGCTTGCCTGGCATACACAAGTACGCAAGTTCAAACCCCAGCACCACGTAGGCAGCAAAGTCTTGGAGCATTGAAAGCCGCATGAAAAACTAAAAATAATATTGTTTCTCTGTCTCTCTATTTCCCCTCTCTTCTCTCACTGTCCCTCTCTCTTTAAAAAAAGAAAAGAAATAAGAAATATCTTGGTTTTGAAGTGTGTGACAGCCTTCTTCTTTCAAGAACCTTGAAAATATCAGAGCACCGTGGTGACAACTTTGCATTTGTTTAAACAGTGCTCCTGGCTCGCATCCGCTCCCACTGCCTGTGAACAATCGTCTTGTGCGGAATTTCTGTTTTTGTTGAGTGTGACAGGCGGGGTCCTCATGTCACCTAGGTCTGCAGTGCAGGTGCTCTGATATTTTTCTGGTTAGAAGGGAGCCATTGCATGAACCTCTCCATCTCCAACTCTGTGGCTCTGTTGCTGGTATGCATGTGTGTGTGCATGTGAGTGCATATTTAGGTAAATCCCTGAGTATAAGAATTCCCAGGGGAGCAGCTGACCTGGAGCCCTGAAGAAGGGTCTTCTAGCCCAGCTGCATGGAGTTTTGCTCCAGCTGACATGCTGACCCCAAGAGCCCTTGTGGGGCTAACAGCTGGCACAACTGAGAATTGTGCTTATCCATAGGAAGAAGGCACTGGAATGGAAGTCTTTTTGGATGGGGGTGAGGGTGCTGGTGGAGCAGGGGAGTCACCAGGGCCCTCTGTTTCGCAGCACGGATTTAACCTATGCCAACGCCAACACTTCTTTCACTGGAGGGTTTGAGAAGCATTTCCCGGCTGTATTCGCAGGTGTCGCTAAAGCGCCCACGGACGCACACATCCACGGTGTGCTGCTTTCTGATCCACACAAGTGGATGCTTTACGCTGGCATCAATGTCTGCTTCACTCCTTCTCTTCCCTTCCCTTCTTCCTTCCTTCCTCTCTTTCTTTCTCTCTTTTGAAAAAGCTTTATTCTCCTTCTTACATGGAAGAATTCTCTCAGTGTTTTCCAGTCTTTGCTTTTCATGTATACGTAAGGCCAGTTGGATGCTCTGTGTGTGTGCGTTTGCTCACAGGTGAACTTCTCCATAAGATAAACATGTGTGAGTGTGTATGCACACTCACATGCACAGAGAATGATTGCATTTAGGAGGATTTTGCTGACTGCTATTATTCTTTTTTTTTAAGACAGAGGGACAGTGAGAGACAGAAAGAGAGAACTAATTTTTATTTAGTTTTTCATGTGACTTTCATTGCTCTGAGACCTCGTTGTGTATGTGGTGCTGGGGTTTAAATTCATATACTTGTCCATGCCAGGCAAGTGCTATAATTGCTGGGCCACCACTCCAGCCCCATTATTCTTGCATTAGGTGGAGGAAGATGCAATGTGGGAGTCTCACTCCATGATTCACCAAGTTTCCTGTTTCTGTTTCCAATATGACATTCTTCCCCACTGAAACTGCATGGGAAATCACTTTGGCTGTTTTACTCTGAAAGGTATTTAATTCAGCAAATTGCATACTTATAGAAGTGTAGTGGGGGCCAGACACGGTAGTGCACTCCTGCACCCCTGCAATCCCAGTGACTCGGAAGGCTGAGGCAGGAGGACCTCATGTTCAAAGCCAGTCTTGGCAATTTAGTCAGAATCTGATTCAAAATTAAAAATATAAAGTGGTTGGGATATAGCTCAGTGGTAAAGTGCCCCTGAGTCCTATCCCTCGTACCACAAAAGATAATTTAATTAATAAATAGTAATAATAAGAATAAAAGAAAATTATGATGCAGAAGTTGAAGTAGTTCCAGGTAGAGTCTCCAGGAAATACTCTCAGAAAAACACTCCAGAATCGGCCTGTGAGTGAGAGCCCACAACATCTGCCATTCTGAGAACAGGGAGGAAGGAAGAAATTATCACAGGGTCGGATGTTTACAGGAAGAAACTGTCCTGCCTGTCTGTGATTAGGAAACCAAAATAAAAACATATTTAGCTTAAAGGCTAAAATCCTTCAAGCAAGAATCAGGAAGACACTGCTGACGTCCTCCGAATCTGCCAGCCCTGCTGGATATAACCTAGACCTTGGCAGGGTTAAAGTTAGTGAGTAGACAGGGGACTTTCTTGGTTCTGCCTTAGATTTAATATATTTATTCTATTAACAATGTTCCTATACCTCCTTGTGTACATGTGTGATCAGAGGTGTAGAAATAGCAGAGGTTTGGCCTTTATGTCGAAGTTAAATCAACACTTCAGCTACAAAGAAGTCTTTAAGAGGTAGTCTCTAGTTTTTCAGCTCCTGCAGGGGACAGCATGGTACTTACCAAATCACCCTGTCACTTTCTCTGCTCTAGAAGTGCCCTGAGAAGAGCAGAACCCAGGTTAAAACCAGAGCAGGTTTTAACTGTTCCCCTGTATCCAACAATCTTCCTGTTTTCAACTCCCAAACGTATCTATGCGTTTATAATAAACAATTGCGTTGATTTTAAATCATTCTGGAGTTTTCCGGAAGAGCGAATTGTTCTTGTTCTCACCTTTGGTTTTCCAGCTCTCCCAATGGCTGCATGCGCCTTGTTTTCTAAACGATATCAACCACTCCCGCCTTTCTTCACTATTTTGTCTCCTTTGGTTTTGTCCTCGTGGGGGTTGATTATAGCATCCTATTAAGTGTGATTTTAGGAGGAAACGGAGATAAAGGTGTTCAACACAGGAAGGGTTCCCTAGCATCCGCTCACCCGTTGCACATTTACGTATTCCTAGGTGGTCCAGTCCTTTGGTGAACTCCGGAGAAGCCGAGGATCCCTAAACTGATGTTTTCACCCCAGGGAATTCCACTGTGCGGTTGCTGTGCCTGCTTAAATGTTTTATAGACACTGGATGGAAATGCTCACTGAAATAGAACTGTTGGTTATGTTCCCCTCTCACTTGTTTTATTCCATTAGCAGCTAAAAGGCTTATAAACAGACAATTTAGAGATTTTTTTGAACTTTGGTTTGTTTGATAAGAATAAAAACTACTTATTATCACAGTACAAATCCTACGAACTCCCAATGGAAGCGATATCTATTCTCTTTCAACTTCAACCATTGATTTTGGTGTTTCAAGGTTCCCCACACCGACTTTCTTGAAATCCTTGACCCTGTATTCGCGTACTGTGAACACCTTAAACAGTTTCTTTTCTGAGATGGAAGCAATCATTCATATTTATGAGGTAAGTCCAAGAGGTAGAAGTTGCCCTTTGAAGTCCCTGAGGACTTCAATAATCCTAGGGATCCTTACAAATATTTGCAAGTAGTTATTATATTTTTAATGTAAACTCTAAGTCAAAACAAGATATATTTTCAGAACTTCAGTTGGAGGTTACTGAATGATCACTAGATACATGAAGAGATAAATGTGCTCTATTGTTCTAGCTCATTCTGGTTCATATTTCTTTGGCAATGAGACTTTGAGCTACAAGCCTCAGTAAATATTCCACAATTTTTCATTACACAAAACCATGCCATCAATAAACAGTATTTACATGTTAAAAATATCTTTGGAATCAGGGAAGAAAATCCATGAAATATATACTTTAGAGATTAGGTATACTTTTTGTAATTAAGTTGTAAATTTAATAACATAAATATAATTTGGTGAATATTTTAAGGCACCGTTTCATAAATTAGTATTTGGAAATAATGCTATTACTGGGTGTTAGAGTTACGTGGATATTAACCATATTGTGAAAATACATATAGTTGAGCTTTCTTCAGGATTTTCCAAAATCAAAGTGCTACAAACGTCATAAGGAGGACATAAGGTGAGACGAACAGGTGGACTTCCTGCATTAAGTTCTGCTGGCTGAATGGTGTGTGCTGAGCAGGGCCACGGGCATTCTCTCTGAGACTAACTAAAATTCTTGGAAGATGTGGGGCAGGGTCAAACTTCAAAAGTACAGGAAGTGGAGCGCTGCCTAAGGCCTTCTGCTCGAATCTTGGAAGATTTGCTGCTAGTGACAGGGTGCAGGCTCTACCCTGAGAACCCTCTTCCAAAGCTCTCACATAAAACGTGCTCTGCTTCAGGAGGCCGGGAACTTGCCCAGGCATGGGGGCTGAGTCCCTCCGCTCACTAGGTGAGCACCAACCTGCATTCTTCTTTCTTTTCAAAATTGATTCTTTATAGTTTATACACGACAACAGAATCCATTTTGACATAATCATAAAAGCACGGAACAGAGCTTGTTCTAATTCCTATTCCAGCACTTACCCTTCTCCATGGCTCCCCATCCGCTGGTCCCTTCCCACTACTCCACTGATCTTTATGCCTTTTACACGTGTTTTTATTTTTCTAATTCAGTTTCTTTTGGATGTATTGATGGTGAACTTCACTGTGGTGGGTTCACATGTGCACATAGAAAGGTAGCCCATTCCTCCTCCCTTCCCTCGTTCCCCTTCGTCTACTCCACTGATTTTACTTCTATTTCCCCTTGATCCCTTGTTTTCGATTAGTTTCCATTTATCAGAGAAAGCAGTCAACCTTTGCCTTCTGGGCCTGGCTGGTTTCACTTAGTGTGGTGGCCTCCACAGCCATGCATTTGCCAGCAAACGTCATGGAGTCACAATGGAACATTAGTCAGCCAACCTGCATCCTTCACCTATGGTCATCTGTCCAAGTCCAGGCATAGAATGAAAAGCTCATCAAATACAATGGGTGGCGACCAGGAGAACTGCTGGTTCAATCTTGGGGCCCAGGCTTTTTAGTGAAGGTAGGCTGCTTCTGTAGGGGCAGCTTTAGGAGAAAGCCATGCTAGTGAATTAAAACTTTTCGTTGACTAAGTCTGTCCAGAGGGCTGGGGGTCTCACAGTGGGAAAGAGGAGGCAAGGCCACAGCCAGAAGCCTGTGTAGAGTACGGTAGAGTTCATTGTCTCCACTGCCTCAACCGCATGCCTCTGGAAGGGATTAGACCGCAGTAATTATTGAATATACATATACAGAAAATTGACTGGAAATGTGCTCTTTAGTCTCATTCTGCTTTAAATTTTATGGTAAATATAAAAGATTCGCTGAGAGGGTGCTGGGCACAGTGTCACACACCTATAATCCCAGTGACTCAGGAGGCTGAGCAGGAGGATCGCAAGTTCAAAGCCAGCCTTAGCAACTTAGTGAGGCCCTAAGCCACTTAGTCAGACACTGTCTCAAAATCAAAATATAAATAGTGCTGGAGATGGGTCTCAGGGGAAAAGCACCCCTGGGTTCAATACCTGGTCCAAACAAGAAAATAAAAGATACAGGAGAAATTGTGCAACCATTATCACCATTTTTAAAAGCACCAGCAATTCTCATAATTATCACTAATATTTACAGAGCTCTACATTTGGTTCCAGACACTCTGCTAAATACTATTTTATCTACATGACAGTCTGGGGATACAGGCCATAACTCTATTACTCTTATTGAATGCAAACCTTCTAGAGATTGTGAAAAGTAACATCTAGGATTTTAAGGCAGGCAGTGACTCCATAACCTAAGCTCTTAACCAGAAACAAAGAAAGCATCCTCTTTCAGATATTGCCAGTTGGATGTCTTTTCTCCTACCTCA
Organism: Aplodontia rufa; assembly: GCA_004027875.1. Lineage (NCBI taxonomy): Eukaryota > Metazoa > Chordata > Mammalia > Rodentia > Aplodontiidae > Aplodontia > Aplodontia rufa. The sequence goes on along the minus strand of PVKS010015045.1, from coordinate 23,696 downwards.
TATAATAATGTAAATTCTAATTTTCCTTTAGGCACTGGTTACCAGGAATAAAGACAACATTGTATTGGCTCTGCTAAAAGCAGGTGTAGCCATGTAACTGTTCCACCTGGTATAATAAAGTGAATGTGATAGCTCCAATTCTGGAGAGCTCCTGGGAAAAGAACTGCAGAGAATATTTTTGGCTCCTTCCTTCCTCCCAGGACCAGCTCTGCCATTCTGGTTCTGCCAGCAGGCACCTCACATGCTGTCTGGGGGTTCTTCCATCACACGGCACTCCTAGATGCCTGGATGGAGCTCATACTGTCTTTGTACCTGAGATGACTGAGCTGGAGGTTCATGATGTAGCTTCTTTGAGGAGAGAGAAAACGAGTTCAGAAGAATTCAGGAGCTACTATGTGTAAGGTCAGACTTCAAGCTTAGAATATAACTAGACAAAAATATTTGGCCATGATTTCTTACACAGACACAAGTATAAGGAACAAAACAGAAAATAATTTAAGTGGGCAAAAAACCTACAAGGCTATCCTACAAAAGTCTGTGAAGATCTTCTTTCAAAGCAAGTGCTGGGGCTCCCAAATCTTCACCAATTAGATGAAAGGCACAAAAAATCTGGACTCTCCAAGAATGGCTTCATCTGTGATACCCAACCACATTGGGGCCATGAGGCTGAGAACACGGAGTGGGCTCTGCCCAAGGTCAGAGCAGGAATTTCAGATGAAGAAAAAATACATTCCCAAAGAGAAGATAAAGGGCTATTAGCCTGACACACTAAGAAACTTGCTTTGCAACCAACAAAGGAAATGACTTTCACTGATGTTATAGAAAAGGGTTCATGATTGCTCTTGACCAGAAACTACTCCTTCTTTTAACTTGAATTTTTTATGATTATCCTGATATTTTCACATTATTTACAGATAATTAGGCCATCAGAAGGCACTTAAAAGAATGTACCTCAACATAATCAAGGTCAAACCAAACCCACAACCAGCTTAATACTCAGCAGTGAGAAGCTGAGGGACTTTCCTCTGACAACTGCATGCCCATTTTAACCTCATCTGTTCAACACAGTCCTGGAGTCCCAGACAGTGCATTATATAAGAGAAATACCTGAAAGGCATCCAAAATGAGCAGGAGGACATTACTTGTCCATGTTTGTAGATCACTGATCTTATGCATAGAAAACCCCAAAAGAATTCCACCAAAAAAATTAGAATAAATTAAGTAGAGTTGTAGTATACCAGGTCAACCTATTAGAATCAATCACATTTCTAGACAAAATGCTGAGCTGTCTGAAAAAGAAATCAAGAAAACAATCCCTTTTGTAATAGCTACAAAAATGAATGCCCAGAAATAAAGTTAATGAGGAAGGTGAAGATCTCTACCACAAAAACTGTAAAATGCTGATGAAAGAAATTGAAGAAGACACAAATATATGGAAAGATAAATTGTGCTCACATATTAGAAGAAATAGCATTACAATATTCGTACTACCCAGAACAATCCACAGATTTAATATTATATCTATGAAAATACCAGTAACATTCTTCACAGAACTAGAAAAAAATGATTCCAAAATTCATATGGAACCACAAAAGGACTTGGATAGCCAAAGCAATTTTGAGCAAACAGAACAAAGAGACATCACACTACCTGACTTAAAAATATACTACAAAGCTACAATATTCAAAACAGCAGGGTCCTGGCATAAACCAGTACACATAGAAGAGTGGAACAGAACAGAGACCCAAGACATGTATGCATGTATTGACTGCTGTTAATTTTTGAAAAGGTGACAAGAACAACTTTTCAAAGGAAAGTGAGCCTTTTCAACAAATGGTGCTGGAAAAACTGGATATCCTTGTGCAGAAGAGTGAAATCAGAACATTATCTCTTACCATATACAAAGATCAAAATGTAGTAGATGAAAGACTTAAGTTATGAAACTAGAAGAAAACCCACGGGGAATACTTCATGACACTGTTCTGATTCTATCAAATAAACACTTTCATGCAGCAAAGGAAACAATCAACAATTGAAGAGAGACAACCTACAAAATGGGAAAACATATTTGTAAGTTATACATCTGATAAGGGGTTAAAGTAAAAAAATATGTAAGTAACTCAAAAATATTGATAACAAGAAAGAAAATTATCCTCTTAAAATAAGCAATAGATATAAATAGATATTTCTCAGAAGAGGACATACAGGTGCACAACACCACTAATTATCAGGAAAATCCAAAGCAAAATTACAATGAGATAACCTCTCACACCTGTTAGAGTGACTGTTAAAAAAATGAAAACATAAGTGTTGTCAAGGATATGTAAAAAGGGAAACCTTTATACACTGTTGACAGGAATGCAAATTTGTACACTCCCTACGAAAAACAGTATGGAGGTCCTCCAGCAAATTAAAAATAAAACTACCACGTGATCTGGCAATTCCACTGCCAGGCATATGCTGAAAAGGAGTTGACATCAGAATGTCAAAGAGAAATCTGCGTTCACAGACTTATTACAACACTTTTCCCAATGACCAAGAAATCAATCAAAGTGCCTATCAACGGATGAATGGATTTAAAATATTGTGGTGAATTGTATATGATTCAGACATTAAAAGGAACAGAATCTTCTCTACAAAACATGGATGAATCTGAAAAATGTTAAGCGAAATAAACCAGGCACTGGAAGAGAGACACTGCATGGTCTCACACATATTTGGAACCTAAAAAAAGTTGATCTCACTGAAATAGAGAGTATAAAGGTGCTTACCAGAGACTGGTGTGGTGATAGGGGTGGGGGGATGGAGAGATGTCAGCTAAAGGATGTATACTTAACTTTAGATTAAAGGAATACTGTTAAAAAATATCCAGAATAGACAAGTCCATGCAGATGACATAGGTGAGTGAAGGTCAGGAGAAGGAAAGGATGAACGGTGGCAGGAGGGAGGAGAGAGACGGGAATGCTTACTGATGGTCATGCAGCTCTCTTCTACGTGATGACGATATTCTGAAATTGATTGTGTTGAAGGTGGCATGACTCTGTCATCATACTCACAACTATTGGATTGTATACGTTAAACGGGCTTCTGGTAAAATACATGAATTGTACATTGATGAAGCTATTTGGGAAAAAAAATACAGAAGCCACATCCTCTTGGCTTGGCAGAGGAAAATGAATTTCCCTGTATAACCTAGACTTGAAGTTAGGTGTAATAAGCTGCGATGACTGGAAATTACTTCTTGTGGGTAGGAGTCAGTGTGTTCCATCTGCACAAATGGATGCTTATGGATTATTCTGCCAGAGGCTTGATTGCTATGTGTTCTTTTTTAGTAATAGGTCCTGTGGATGTGACGTGGGCACATGATTATCTAGAAGGAAGCTGCTATTTTTCACTGTATCTTGAGTAACCATTGCAGTACGACAGTGCTCTGCTCAGGGGCACTAGATACAGAGGTGTCTACATTCCTGTAAGTCTCATTGACAAAGTGGAGCTTCTGTGTTATCCCCTTTGGTTGGGTTGCAGGACAACTATCCAAAGGCAGAAGAACCATCAGAGTCTGTGGGACTGAAATTGGGGTGGAAGAGCCAAGGACCCTGATGACATAGGAGCCACCATATCTGCCTTAGAAAGCATTTAAAGCCACTTAATTAATAGTACTTATATCTTTATATACTCTGGAACATTTCTTAAAATAATTAAACAATAATAACTATTTCTAAAAAGAAATAAATGGATAATTTTGGGTGCAAAGAATTAAATAGGACATCTATTTGTAAAATACTGTGAACTAAATGATTAGAAAACTTCTCTTTGTGTGCATATACCTAGAAATGCAACAAAAAAAGTCTAAAAATACATCTTCCTAGATACATGGCTGTGCTGACATGAAAGAAAGGAAGTTCCTCAGAAGTGGGTAACTTTAAATCCAGAGGGTCAAAAGAGTCTTGGAGGTATTGCTTGTCTATATCATGACTGCTTTTTCCTATTGATACAGAATCAAGATATGAAAGGACAAAGAATTAGAAGACTTCAGGTCAGATGGGAGACCCACTCAAGAGAGTTTAAACCACTGAAAGTTCCACATTAGTGGGGGAACTGAAAAAATAAACAGAAGCATTTACAGAGAGAGGGAGTGAGGTCTATAATTATCTTGACCTTGGCTCTGGATGGAGTGAAAAAGTTTACCTGAAAACTTCTAAACAAAAGCTTACTCTGACTTGGATTTAGAGCAATTCATGGTACCTTGGTGACCAGAAGAACTCCAAGGTAAAAAATATATTTTACTTGTTACCAGACTGCAAGTGCTTTCAGGAAATTAGAAATTGGAAAACTAGAATTCCATATTTGGGGAACATCTACAATACAGACCTCAAAAATTTTCAAAAAACATATTGAGAAACATAAAGTAACAATCAAAAATCTTTAAATAGAATGAGAGAAAAATAGAAAATAAATGTGAATCAAGAAAACAAAATGTACAGCTACAGATATGGAAATAAAGATATTGTGAATATGATGGTGAACTTTTGTTAAAAGTATATAAAATGGAATTTAAAAATATGCTAACAACTACTAATGTTAAAGGGTATATTTAAATTTAAAACAGAACTTCAGGGCTGGAGCAATGGCTCAGTGTTTCCTGCGCTTGCCTGGCATGCACGAGTATGAGAGTTCAAACCCCAGCACCATGTACACAACAAAGTCTTAGAGGAACACAAGTCACATGAAAAACTAAATAAAATTGTTTCTCTTTCTCTCTCTCTCGTTCACTATCCCTCTCTCTTTAAATGAAGAAACAAACAAACAGAAAACAGAACTGCAAGGATTTGAAATGTGCAAGTTGAAGTTTTAAGTTTTAATTTTGTGAGTGGGGTCAGCAGAAGATAGGCCAGGTGTGACGTGAGACACAAAGACAGGAAATGGAAAAAGGGAAGAGGAGGAAATTGAAATAAAAAAAGAAAACCAGAAATGATTGGATATTTGCCAGAAGATGAAAGAAGGAACCGAAGAGATGTGATTTTCATATGAGTTGATAATGTTCCATCATTAATGAAAGGCACAAGCCCCAGGTTCATGAAGACCAATACGTCCCCAAACAGAAATAACAAACATAAATCTAAACCCAGAGACATAATTATGAAAATCAGAGAATGAAATCAAATCAGTGAGAACATTTAAAAAGCAGCGGAAGAGTGCTGGACTGCCTCCAAAGGAGGCCATCTCTTGCTTCCTTGGAAGAACAATGGCAGCCAGAACACAGAGCAATGGTGTCTCTGAGATGAGAGGAAACTCCTGGCCTTAGAATCCTGTCCCTGGGAGTGCTACCTTTCAGCAATGGAAACTTGTCATACAGGGCTCAATTCTAAAAGATCTTTCCTAAGGTAACTTTTAAAGACTCTGTTTAAAGAGGAGCAATGCTATAAAGAAGGAAGGTGTGGAACGAAAGAATGATGAGCTGATGAAGTGTTACACACTGAGTGGATCCCAGGAAAACGGTAATGGCTTCCATTTTCTCTGTAACGATTTCCTGAAATCAGTAAAACCACATTAATGAAGTGGCAAGGAAGATTAAACCTCAAACCTTTAATCACAACTTCCTTTTCATGTGTAAATTCCTTAGAAAGGTCTTTTAATACATAATGAGGTTGCCTGGACACACGCACAGGAGAAGCCACAGCTGAAGTAAATAATAAGTAAGAACCGGAAAGCCCCAAGAAAGGTCGTCTGCTTGTGCTAAAATCACTCAAACTAGAGACAAGCTAAAAATTACTACAAATATTAATTTAAAACAAGGCAAACACAAATGTTTTCTCCATGAAAATTGAATATAAGGCAAAGTTACATAGAGTAATAATGCTACGAAAAGTCTAAGGAACTCAGGAAGGAGTTGATATCCAAATAGCTGGGACGTAAAATGTGTCTCACATGTGATTGTAAAATATGAAAAGATTCAGCTCAACCTATGCTCCTGAAAATCTGAAATGGGATCATTAATAGAAAAATAATCCCCTACAAATGTTCTAGAAACAGAAGATGGAATCTAAGAATAATCATGGATGCCACAGAGAAGTTATGAAGAGATAGAAGCAAATTAACAAAACAGAATGCAATAAAGAAAACCAACTGTAATAATAAACCACTTCTTAAATCAGATACTATAAAAATAAGCAATTACTTTAATATAACTGCACATTCTTTAATTCATCCATTCCATAATGATTTACTAAATTCAGTTTTATTTAAATGAAAAGAAAAATTACTAAGAAGTACCTTAAAGATGAGAGCAATTAAAATACCTTTCATAGGATTGGGGATGTAGCTCTGTGATGGAGCCGTTGACCAGCATGTATAAGGTCCTGGGTTCAAACCCCAGAACAGCAGAAAACAAAACAAACCCACAAAAAAACAAAAATAAACCCCCCATGTCTTTCATGTGTCAATTATAGACTCTGAATGATTAGTAAGATATTGATATGCTTCCTTCCATGCACACCTTTAATTGGCAAGCTTAAGTATACATCTATCCTTCACTTGATGTCATTTTATTCTGACATTTGTTCCAAATGTTAAAGAATAATTTTTACAATGTTTTCCTTAAAGATAAAAAATTCTGCAGTAAAAATTGAATAAGTGACCAGATGTTAATATAATATTAAATCTAACAATAAGGTACAAAAGTAAGACAAAAAGATCCCAGGGAAAGTATGAAACACCCAGGAATTCAAAAGCAGGAATCATTTAGAATCTAGAGCTAAGTATTTTTGTTCAGGAACATATTGAAGAAAAAACTCATGTACCTGAGATTTGATGCAATTGTGATCAAATTACCAACGCATTTGTGGTTTTTCAAAATGTTTCTGATGTCTATTTAGACAAATAAATAAGAAGGAATAACTAAGAAAATGTTTGAAAAATGTTATCAATGGAAAATTCCCTCCGACATTAAGTCATTAATAAAAAAAAGTCAAATAAATTGGTGCCAAATAAATTTCAAGCAAAGAAAGTGTACAAACAGACTTTCAAAATGTATAATTCTAACATGTAATGAGAAAACATCTCAATTCAGTGCTAGGATGGGTCATTGCTTTTGTCCAACTAAGTCAATAGAATCAATAACTTCATATAGTTCAACTCCCCTTTTATTTCTTATTCAAATATATTATGGATGGACTAAATATTTAAATAGAAAGAGAGAAATCATGACACATTAGAAGGAATAAAATTAGGTGGGAAAGCATTTTTCTAGCATGAACTCAAAGGCAGAATATGCTAACATGTAGATTCAACCCCACTGCTTGAACAATGATATTGGCAGAGTTTTGGCACATGTGATTCAAAAGTATGTTCAAAATTAAGGAAACAAAGCAAAAGTTATTTTCTCCAATCCTTCAGTATATAAAAATAAAATCTTTCATGCAAAAGTAGCAAAGGAAAATACAAATAAACTAATTCATAATTATATTAATAAATGCTGTTTGAAAGTAGTAAAATAGGATTTAAAAATATAAGTACTTTTAAGTAGAAATGAAGAATGTATGTGATTATTTGCATTGATGAGGGGGTGAGAAATACCACATAGGTAGCAGTCTCCCGCATTGTTGCATGAATTGCAATGGTGTTATCTGGATCATTTTGATAACAAAAGTCTAAACACTGGAGCAGCACTGATCATCTGATATTTGGATGCCAGTTTCCAACATGATCCCATCATGGAGAATAATCATAAAAGATTTTATGATTTCACCTCTCTTACTACCTACAACTAACCACAGCTTTATTTCCATAACATGAAAATTCACATATTCCTTTAGGTATTAAATTTACTAATACTGAAAAAAATTAACTTTCTATAAAAAAGAAAAATCTATCAAATTGTAAATATTCAGTTTCCCATTTATGAACAATAACTAAATAGAGAAAATGTAATTTACAGAAAAGTTATCCTTGAGTGATTGGATTATAGGACTTTTTTTGCTACAATGCACATGCTTTAATTCTGTAATGATAAAAACAAGAAGTATAAATGAAATGAAGTAGTAGCAGAAATTGTACTTTTTCCACCCCTAAGTAGTACCTGGTACTGAACAAGACTGTCATGAGCATTTCTTTATTGGGTGAATTCTGCTTACTGAGCAGTTTCTCAAAGCTGCCTTCAGGGCTTCTGCCTCTCCACTAAGTACAACTGGGTGCACAGTCCCGTTCTTTTCCTGTTGTACCACCTGCTGGTCCTTCTCTTCGCGCTTGGATGTCCCCATGATTTCTGGCCCAAGTGTGTGAACCTCCCTGTATCATCTTCCAGAGAGGGTGTGAGGCGCACTCCTCGCTTCTTTGCATCTTAGCACTGCCTTGAACTCTGGAGCGCTTGCTATCCTGAACACTGCCAGATGTGGTGCTGCCTCATTTTTCAGCTAGCACATTAACAAACCAAATAACCACCTCATAGTAAAACACACAGAGGTCCTGCAACAGCTGAATTAGCAGGCGATGAGTGTTCTCAGACAGATAAAAAGAAGTTGGGCAATTACGACCTCATGATCATTTAAAACACCATCTCTCCCTGGTGATAAAGTAACAGGCTACAGGTCCATAGAAGTTGTACTATGAATGAAAAGGCAAGTTACAATTCTGTTCACATTGTATGGAAAAGAAAAAGAAAAAATGCCCATAAGTAAAGAGCCAAGTGGAATGGCCATAAAAACTCTATTTACTCCCACATTAAATTTGTTCTACGGAGTGAAGTATGAAGGTATCTAGCTGTCATTAAACTTCTCAACTGGTTTCAATATAACATGGAGCAAATTAAGGCTTTTATTGTGTGTGTGTGTGTGTATGTACGTGTACATATATGTATGTATTTGACTTTCACCTATATAATAATGTATTTGTCTGTCGTTATCTAATACATTTAGACTACCTAATAGCTAATAGTTTTATGAAGTTCCTTGCATAAATGTTGTTCATCAAGTATTTTCTGCAGATAGTGACCTGAAATATGTTTTTCTATAAATAAATTAACCATGGCAAAATTACATAAAGTAATTGTTTCAAGTATTTGTGAGTTTTAAATAATAGTTGGAATTGTTTTCATAACAATATATGAAGAACATTTTAAATGCGAAACGTTGCCTGAGAATTGGAATGGGAAAAAAGGATCTTGGATTTTTTTTTCTGCCAGAAACGAATAAAGCCAGGCTAGAACAACAAGAGGAATCCAATTTCTTAACTGTTTTGGGCAAATTCTTTTCGATTTCCCACTAGTAAAATAAACGTGTCTGCTGAGCCATTGGCAGAAAGCTTGCTGAGATTTTTCTTTTTAATGAACTCTTTAGATTTGCATTGCCTCAAAGGGTGGGAGTGGGTGGGGTTGGATTAAGCAACATTTCCAGCTCTCTGCTTCTATTTCTTTATAGATGCTTGTTTACATTTCTGGGCTGGGTCTCAAAGGAGGAAGCCAGACCTCTAAAAAAAAAAAATGCTCTGAGCAACCCCATTCTGGCAACAGCATTATAACACCCAGACCCACAGCCTTCAAAATCTTCAACTCCTTAGTTAGCTGTGAACTGTAGGTACTAAACACTCAAAAAAAAAAAAAAAAACCCACCCATCAAATTTAACTCATATACCAGAGATTATTAGGTCTTTATGTTTCATCCAGTTAATTCCATGTACTTTCAATCTTTTTATTTTCATTTTTTGGTAATGGGGATTGAACCCAGGGGTGCTTTGCCACTAAGTTATATCCACAATCTGTTTCTGTCTTTTGAGTAGCTAAGCTACTGAGGCTGGCCTTGAATTTGTGATCCTCCTGATTCAGCCTCCTGAGTTGCCGGGATCACAGGCGTGTGCCACAGCCATCAGCTTTTCTCCAATTAATTTTAGATGACTTAATAGAGGAAATATCTTTGAAAGTGCAAGTACTTCTATTAAAAAAAACTATTTTGGGAATAATTTAATTATAGAGACAAAATTGTATCTGTTAATTGAATTAATGTTGAGATGATTTAATTTAGGAACACGATGAATTATTCAGGTGATTTAATTTGAAAATGCTTTTTTACATATTTACCTACCTTGAGTAGTCCCACTTATAAAACCTAAATTACTTTCAGCTAATGAACATTTAAAAGGAAATTGATTTTCAAATATTTCAGTTTGATTTTTTTCTTTAATTAGAGTCTTTCAATTAAATGAATGAAAAGAAAATCTTTGTATTGAGGCGATTATTATAGTAGATGTTCACAGTAACTGAAAGGACAAAAAAATTTCCATTTATATTTAATGTTAACCAAAGTTCGTGTGTACTTTTCAGATAATAATAATACGTACACAGTGTGTACATTCCTCTTTGGATTTGAACCATCCTTTTTTGATAGTGAAAAGAGAATAAGAAAAACTATTCAGTCTTAATATTTTATATCATCTTATAATTTAGCAAATCTGTCATTGAGTTCTTTGAACCACCTACACCTTGGAGAATAAAACAAATAGAAGATACTCTCACTTGGTTAGAAAGTTATGTTTATTTATTTATTTTATTTTCTATCACTGCATTATTTTATATATAATATACAGGTGCATTTTGACAGAACTATACAAGTGTGGAATATAATTTGCTCCTAATCCATTTCCAGTACTTTTCTTCTCCCTCCTTCCCTTCCTCCCTGTTCTCCCTTTCCTCTATTCTACTGATCTTTCCTGTTTTTTATAGTATTTTCAATTAACACATGATGGATGTACATAAATGTGAAATTCACTAGCCTATTCATATATGTGCACAGGAAAGTTGAGTCAGATTCATTCTGCAGTCCCTACTTTTTCCCATACCTTCTCCCTCCACCTCAATCCCCTTCATTTCTTCCATTTTCATGGACATCCCCTTCTTTTTTCTTTCTTTTCCTTGTATTTTGATCTAGCTTCTGCATATGAAGAAAAACACTGGCACCTTGACTTCAGAGTTTGGTCTATTTCCTTGAGCTTGATGTTCTTCAGTTCCATCTATTTACCAGCAATCGCCGTAGCTTCCTTCTTCTTCATGGCAGAGTACAACTCCACAGTGTGTAAATACGACGTTTTCTTCATGCATTCATCTGCTGATGGATACCTGGGCTGGTTCTATACCCTCACTATTATAAACTCTGTTCCTATAAATATTGATGTCCTGCAACCCCACAGAATGTTGCAGAATGTTGAAGTTAGATCTCGTGGGTAAACACTGAGGAGTGGGATAGCTTGGTCACGTGGGGGCTCCATTCCTAGTTTTGCGAGGAATCTCCGACTGCTCTCCAGAGTGGCTGAACTGGTCTGCAGTCCCACCAGCAACCACCAGCAATGCACAAGTTTACCTTTTGCCTCACATCCTTCCCAGCATTTATTATTACTCACGTTCTTCATAATTGCTATTCTGACCCAAGTGAGATAAAATCTGAGTGTCATTTTGATTTACATCCCCCTGATTGCTAGAAATATTTGTTGGTTATTTGTGGTTCTTCTTTTTATAAATGTCTCTTTACTTCTTGTTTCTTTTCATAAATTGCATTATCGAGTGATTTTTTAGTTCTTTATGTATTGGAGCTATTAATTACCTATACTATGAGCAGGTGGCAAAGATCTCCCATTCGGCAGGCTTTTCATGCTCCTGTTTCCTTTGCTGTACAGAAGCTTTTAGATTTGAAGCCATTCACTTATTGCTCCTTTGTTTTACTTCCTGTGTGTTAGGAGTCTTGTTAAGAAGTCGATGCTTCGGCAGTTTGTTGGAGAGTTGAGTCTCCATATTCTTCCAGCAGTTGCAGAGTTTAACACAATCTGTGCTAACTTTTCTCCAACGTCTGTTTTTGGCAACTTTATCCAGTTTGAGATGACCATATCTACGCGAGTTTGTCTCTGTGTCATTTTTCTATTCCATTGGGCTTCCTGTCTGTTTTGATGCCAATACCACGCTGCTTTTGCTACAGTAGTCTCTGGTATAATTTAAGATCTCGTGTTGTGATGCCTCACGCTACACTCCTCTTGCTCAGGATTGCTTTGGCTATTTTAGGTCTCTTATTCTTCCAAGCAAATTTTCCAACTATTTTTTTTCTAGTTCTGTGAAGAATGCTGATGGTATTTTGATGAGGATTGCACTGAATCCGTGGAATTACTGTTGGTACTGTGACCATTTTGATCATATTAATTCTGCCTATCCAAAGACACGGGAGGTCTTCCCATCTTCTAAGTTCTTCTTTAATTTCTTTCAGCAGTTTACAAAAACTATATTTATTATATAAGCTCACAGGAGAAAAAAAATCTTTTTTTTTTTTCTTGGTACCAAGGATTGAATCCATGGATACTTAATCACTGAACTGCATCCTCAAACTTTATTATTATTATTATTATTATTATTGAGACAGTGTCTTGCTAAGTTGCTTAGGGCCTTGCTAAGTTGCTGAGTCTGGCTTTGGACACACAGTACTCCTGACTCAGCCTCCCAAGCTGCTCTTCTTATTATCCATATGTCTGTAATCCTGTATCTATTTATTTATTATTTATTTATTTTAAAGAATCAACTTTAGTTTCTCATGTGGCTTTCATTGCTCCAACACTTCTTTGTGAACGTAGTGCTGGGGTTTGAACCCACGTCCTCACACATGCCACTGCTCCAGCCCTATAATCCTGTACTTATAAAATAAAATAAACTTTATTTTTTCATTTTTAATTTGGAGCTTCCCTTACTTGCTTTTGTATCTTTATTCCCAGTCACTTGTGCCTGATTAGCTTCTTTGGACGTTTCCTGACAAGTTTTGTACTTTATTAATCAGTAACCTTGTGACTCTGTGAAGTCTAAGGGGCATCATCTGCTGTCATCCTATCCTCTGAACACACACAGGACACCTAGGAAAAGCAGAAGTGGCCAGAGCACAGGCCCTGCTGCTGCGGCTCTCTGTGAGGTGCCCTGTCTTCAGTAGCCAGTCAGGAGCTGCACCTTGGGGGCTTGTTGCTGTGAACTTCCAGGAACCCTGCTAGGACCTTGAGCTCAGGGGTTAACTCTCACAGGAGCAGCATGGGGCAGGGGAGGACCATCATCAATCCTTATCTTTCCTGTGCTGGTTGCTGGACCATCAGGCTCCTGAGGAAGGTCACAAAAGAGCAGCTGGTCACTCAACAGCAGGGACACTTTCTGTCCTGTCCGAGATGGGCCAATTGGGTGCTGCACCCCCTCCCTCCACCCTCAGCCCCTCTCTAGTCCCCCTCCTTTCCTCTCTCTCTCCTTCACATTCTTTCCCCCTTCTCCCCATCTTTCTTATTGCAAATCTGAGCCATGGTGCCCTTTGATTCTCTGGGGTGCCACAGATCTGCCTCTGTTCCCACCAAATTAAGTTTCCTTCCTATCATTTAATGAGAGGCAATATGAGCTTTGTCTTGCCTTGTGGAATGGAGCTTTACCCTCATACCTTCTCCTGGAATTTGTCTTCCTTTCCTTATGACAATGAACAATTTGAAATTTAGGCCGGATTTTGCAATAGCTGTGGATTATTTATCACTTGAATATTCTATCAATCTACACTGACGACCACCTAATGTTTCCTCAGCACATTGTTGAGACGCAATAATGCAAAAAACAGTGCCAAACCATTCAAACGTTCCCCTCCACGGCTTGTGGACCCTGTTCCAACGTCAGGTGAGCTGAGATAAAGCGTGAGCAGGCAAGGATCAGATATAGGGACCATCACCCCTGGCTAGGGAGCCAGCTCTGCAGGGGCTGAAAGGAGCTTTCCAGGCAGTCAAGGAAAGCACTGTCACCTCCTATAACCACAGCGTCTCTTGGACACTTTATCAACGCTTTGATCTCTCGGTTGCGAGTTAGTTATTTAAAGGTAGCATCTTTAAACATTATTCAACTTAAACATGCCTTCTTCTCTCAAACCCCAGCCCTAAAATTCCCACCACTGCACCCTGATGGTTAAATACAAGTACACACGTGTCCACGGAGAGGCAAAGGGTGAACAAGGTAGGAGGTAATGATCCTAGACAAATTACTGTTTCCCAACTGTGTTCTGAGTTTCACTGTTGGACATTAAGAAGGATGGCTAAGTGAGGGAAAGATATTGCAGTAATTTATTGAGATTATGTATTCTCCTCTGAGAGAAATAGATCTGACAGGTTTCATAGCAACTAATAACTATCCATTGTTAAATTACAAAATATACCTGTCATCCATGCATGATTTTTGTGTCGTTGCTGATTTAATTATCTCTGGATTTCAGCTTTTTCTCTCCATGTTCCTGCTATATATATTCTCTAACTTTAAGTTGGAAACCTCAAAAACTACCCTCAGTTTTTGACATGACCACCTTCTCCTGGGAAACTGTATTCATAACCTTAATATAAAAGGGCTTATTTTCCATCCCTCAGTCCATATTCCCTTGAAATCCAAAAAGAGAATAAAATAGGGCCATTTTCTTCCCCCAAACCCAACCATCACAATCTCCCGATAAAGCAAGACCTTGAAAGGCCCCAGCCACGTGGGTTTGCAGCTTGTGTTCCTGACAGCGCTCAGGGCGAGTAGGGCCCACCCAGCCTCAACTGCTACGGAAGCCAATGCACGTCTCCCTCCTTCCATTTCACTTCAGATGTTTGACAGGCAGAGTTCTGCAGCGGCACAAGAGAGACGGTTCTTGCCATCTATCAAATCGGCCAAGTTGACATGAGGCAGCTTTGCAGAGCCCTTTGTTTTATCAAGGCGCCTATAAATTCAAGATCCAAAATATTCAACTTGGCTCTCTGTTTTTCTCATTGTCCCTGGATTTTGTTTTCACGATGGCCCAAATCATCCCTGTCAGAGCTGATCATTTGGAAGAAGATGTTTTTAAGGTAGCCATACGAAGAAATCTGAGTGCTGTCATCACATTGACAGCAACGAAAGCACCTCAGGTGAAAACCTTGATGCATTTAACGGTGTTTGCATGCATTTACCTAAACAAAACGTACAAAATGATGTGAAACTTAAAAAAATTCCTTTAAAAGGTTGAGTTTTGAAAGAAAATTTAAGAAACAGGCAAATTGCAATGAAAAACTCCCCGAATGATCTTTGACAATACACAGATTTGGATGTAAATATTTCTGTCACTTACGAGCTGGATGACGTATAAGCAATTTCTAGAACATTCTTGAAGCCTCAGCAACTCGTATTTAAACCCAGAATAATATCAACTTCTTGGTGTTCTTTAGCAGTGGAGGTTAAAGGTGCTTGTTTGTAAAATCCCGAGTGGCTCCATCTAGCACTTGTTAAGGTTACAGCTAGTCCTCTGTCCTCCTCAATCCACTCGGACTAAGCGGTAGCTGCTGCCTGCACTCCCTGGGTAGCTTCTGGCCTGTGACTTCAAAGCATTTCATCCCACTGCATCTCAGACTGGGTGGAGGTTAATCAAGTGCAATGAACTGGCTTGTTGAAGAGGGGAGGACTCTGAACCAAAGGGACAGGTCAAACCCCAGTGCATGAACCAGCGGTGGGAAACCCAGCCAAGACCCCTGGTTTATAGAACAGAGTCCGCCCTTGTCAGACAACGGTTTGTCAAGTTGAACTACTTCCTCTTGGGAATTTGTGTCCATCCTTGGTCCCTGGACCAAGAAAGGACATACAATGTGTGCTATGTTAATGAACTTCTCCCGGATGTATGTTATCATTATGGGGAAGAACATTCTAGAACAATATGTACCCAAAACTCTGAGTTCATTTTGAAAGTATGCTTGGCAAGATGAGTAGAATGTAAACTCTATATTAGATTAAATAATTGCTCCATTTGTTTCACAACAGTATTGGGAAGAGATATGGCTGGGAGGATTCAGTAGAGTTGTGATCCTTCACAATTTGGGAGAAGTTGGGGTGTGATGGGTAGACCAGATGTTTCCCTTCCCCAAGGGGAATGACAGAGGGAGAGCTGTTTCCTCTGTATGCGCCTGAGGTTGCTGCATCTTCACAAACAGGAAGATGCCAGGAAGTGGGTGAAAGCAAGAGCAAGTGGGGATTTGCAAAGGCAGAGGGGACCCAACAAAGACCCATGTCCAGCAGGACAAGTGGGAGCCCCACCTCTCTCACGCTGCTAACCCGGAGTACATGGTGAACTGTGAAGAACTTCTGCACCCAGCCCTGGTCCAGAAAGCTTGATGAGAAAAGCATGAGAGGCGGAACTGGAGGATAGGGCTACCCAGTGTCTGTGGGCTGCATTCTGGGAGTTTCTCCTGCAGAGCAGAACTGGGCTTCCTCCTGCATCAGGAAAGCCTGCTCATTCTCTGTGCTCAGCCCTGAGCTACGCCACACGGGGAAGGCAATCTGGTGAAATCAGCACGGCAGAGTGCCACATCATGCCTTCCAGGGAAAGAGAGCAAAGCCTGTCAAGTTTACCACAATGAATGGAACAAATCAATTAAAAGATGGCTTCATCCTCAGAGCTGTGTTCTCTAGCAAATCGTGTGGCCATTTAGTTTTCTGTAAGAAAGAAAATACTAATTAAAGTAACTATTTATTGCTGTCACTCCAGTTTCTCCTTTGGCTCCCAGGTGGCTCAAGTCTCTCACTCAGTCTCAGACTCAGGCTCAGAGTGAGCTCTGAAATGCTGTGAGATGGGAGAAGCAGGTGGGCTGCTCTGAGGTTGGTTTTTATGTGTGATCTTAGGTAAACCTGTGGGTAGACTCTATGTCTACAAATACAGATGTAGTATCCCTTGAATCTTTAGTATGGCCACTGGCCTTGAATCTCACTACCAGCTTCTCTTCAGCCACTCTGTGTCCAACTCTCTTATGTCCTTCTCATCCTCTCTCTGGTCAACAGCTCTCCATCCTCAATATCTTCAAGTTTCTGATCAGAACATGTATGCCTAACCACACTATAAGCTTTTGGGGAATGGCTAATTTCACTTAGAAAGGTAGTCTCCAGATTCATCTATTTGCCAGCAAATGTCATGAAGTCATTCTTCTTTATGGCTGAATAATACTCCGCTGTGTCTTTATACCACCTTTTCTTTATCCATTCATCTATTGAAAGGCACCTAGGTTGGCTTCATGGCTTAGCTATTGTGACTTGTGCTGCTGTAAATACTGATGTGGCTGAGTCACTGTAGTATGTTGATTTTAGATCCTTTGGATGTCAACTGGTGGCTCCATTCCTAGTATTTTGAGGACCTTCATATTGTTTTCCAGAGGGGTTGAACCAGTTTGCAGTCCGAACAACAACGTATAATTACACCCTTTCCCCCCAACCTTGCCAACATTTATTGTTACTTGTATTCTTGATAATTGGCATTCTCACTAGAATGGAATAGAACCTCAGTGTAGTTTTTTTTTGTTTAAGAGAGAGGGACAAAGAGAGAGAAAGAGAGAGAATCAATTTTCATTCAGTTTTCATATGGCTTTCTTTGGTCTGACACTTCGTTTTGTTCAGTGTAGCTTTAATTCGTGTTTCTCTAGTTGCTAGAGATGCTGAACATTTTTTTTTGTATATTAAATGACAAATTGTAATTCTTTACAGAAGTGTCTGTTTAGTTCCTTTGTCCTTTTACTGAATGGATTTTATTGGGGGTTTTGGTGGTATGTTTTTCAGATCTTTGTATATCCTGAATATTAATTCCCTACCTGCAGAGCCTGAGGAAAAGGTTTTCTCCCATTCTGTAGGCTCTCTCTTCATGCTCTTGACTGTTTCTCTTGCTGTGAAGATTTTTTTTTTTCATTCTCAGTATTCAGCATCAAACAGACCACAACATGTTAATACTGGGTGAGTTCAACACACTTCTCTCGCCACTGGATAGATCATCCAAACAAAAACTAGAGAAACTTACTATAGAACTAAAAAAATATAATCCATAATTTGGAGTAACAGACATGTACAGAATATTTCATCCATCTATTACTGAATTCGCTTTCTTCTCAGTAATATATGGAACATTTTCTAAAATAGATTATTTTAGATCACAAAGAAAATCTTAGCAAATACAAAAAAGTAGAGATAATACCTTGCATTCTCTGAAATCATGATGGAATGAAACTAGAAATCAATGACAGAATAAAAATTAGAAACCACTCTAACACCAGGAGATTATATAATACCCTTTTCAATGATGAATGGGTAGTAGAAGAAATCAGGGGAGGAATAAAAATATACTTAAAGGTAAATGAAAATAGTTATGAAACACATCAATATCTCTGGCACAGTATCAAGGCATTTTTAAGAGGAAAGTTCATAGCATTGAGTTCATACATTAAATGAATAAAAAGACACCAAAAATGAATAAAAAGACACCAAATAAATAACCTACGATTAGTGCATACATTATTAAGGCAACCAATCCTATAGTCAAGAAAGATATTCCTCTGAAAATAGACTAAAGAATTTCCCTAAAACAATTGTAATTAGGAACACTGAAATGAAATACGAAATCTCTAACATGAGCGATTTTCCACTTTTAATTAAATTGACCTTCACAGTGCCAATATGTTCCTGTCTTTGAACTGAGCAGGATTTAATATGTACATTTTTATAGTAATACCTCTGGTGAATAACATTTAAAAGATCTTATTTGCCTACTTGACTTAAATGTCTTTATATTTACGGGTACATGCTAATTTTTATCTATTTTTCCTCTTTCTTGGCTTTTATTTACCACAAATCAAAATTTAAAATCTCAGTACTTGTAGAAAAACATGTCAATGCAAAGTCAGTAGCAGAACACGTGAAGATGTCTGTTACGATCTCTTTCTCAAATTGTTGTCTCTTAATGCAATCACATCCACTCCTGTATTATTCAGTTTTCCATTTCTAATCAACTTAAAATCCATCGAGGCTCATTATTTCAAGGGTCCAGCTCATGACATGGTGTTCCTGTCACTTTCGGGCCTGTGAAGAGGTTGCATATCATGGCAAGCGGGCATGGAGAAGCTCAACTGCTCAAGTCATGGTTGGGCAGACAAAGAGGGGAAGAGGAAGGGACCAGGATCTCCCAAACCCCCTTCAAGGACATGCCTCCGATGACCTAATGACCCCACCCTTAAAGGGTCTGCCACTGACCCATAGCTCCTCTCTGGGGAGCAAGCCTTTACCGCATGGGTCTTTGGTGGACATTTAAAATCTAAACTATGGAATTCTCCTCACTTGAGAATTGCTGGTTTTACCTCCAGAAACCAACTTCAGACACAATGGCTGTGATCATTCATTTTTCTTCTTCTTTTTGTTCCTGAGCATTTTAAAGACTGTGTATAATGTAGGAACAATTACCATGAATGCTCAAAACATAAGGCCTTCCTGTCCCACTCCAGGTATCTCCCTCATATTTCTGTAAGTCCCTGCAGAATGATCACATATCCTTTGGGATAGACCTACTACTGGTCATCCATTGGTACCTTGAAGTTGCTTTGCACCTCTGCCTCCAGGGCCCTCAGTGGGAAGCACAGGAGCTCAGACAGAGTATACATTCTTCTCAGCAGAACTTGGATTGTTCTCCAAAGTGGATCATATTCTAGTTCACAAAGGAAATCTCAGCAAATATAAAAAAGTAGATATTATTCCATGTACCCTGTCAGACCAAGATGCCGTGTCCCTAATTAATAGCAGAAACCATGGCACAAAACCCACATATATGTGAAGACTGAATAATGCCCTATTAAATGAAGAATGGATCCAAGAAGACATGAGAGCTGTAATTAAGGAATTCTTGGAAAAGAATGAGAATGAAGACACAGCATATTGAAATCTCTGGTACCGCATGAAAGCATTCTTTTTTCTTTTTAAGAGAGAAGAACAGTGAATGAGAGAGAGAGAAATAAATTTTATTTAGTTTTTCATGTGGCTTTCGTTGCTCAAAGACTCCGTTGTGTACGTGGTGCTGGGGTTTGAAGTCACGTACTCACGCGTGCCAGAAAAGCGCCTTAACCTCTGAGCCATGTATCCAGCATGATGAAAGCATTCTAAAGGGGAAAATGTATGGCTATGATTATCCACATTAAGAATCAGGAGAGATCTCTAACAAATAAGTTTATGATCCAACTGAAATCTCTACAAAAAGGAAGAATAGTCTAATCCCAAAGCCAGCAGAAGACAGGAAATAATTAAGATCAAACCTGAAATCAATGCAATTGAGAAAAAAAGACAATAAAAATAATTGATGAAACAAAGAGCTGGTTCTTTGAAAAAATAAATAAAATTGACAGACTCCTAGCAAATCTAACTAAAAGAAGGAGAGAATCAAAGCAAATCAACAAAATCACCAACAGAAAGGGGGTGATCAACACTGACCCCATTGAAATCAAACAGGTTATCAGAACATATAAAACTATGCTCCTCTAAATCAGATAATCTGGATGACATGGAGAAATTTCTAGATATATACAACATCCCCAAAATGACACAGGATGAAACTGAAATCCTAAAGATCCCAGTAACAGGCACCTAACAGGCACTGAAATCCATACAGCAATTAAAAGCCTTCCAAAGAAGAAAAGCCCAGGACCTGATGGATTCCTGCTGAGTTTTACCACACCTTTGAAGAAGAGCTAACACCTCTCCTCATTAAGCTAGCCCAAGAAACTGAAAAAGGGAACTCTCCCAAACACTTTTTCTGAAGCAATCATACCTCTGATACGAAAACCCAACAAAGACACATCAAGAAAAGAAAATTATAGACCAATTTCACTGATGAACATCAATGAAAAATCCTTCATAAGGTTCTAGCAAACCACATTCAAAAACACATCAAAAGATAATTCATCATGATCAAGTGGGCTTTATTCAGGTATGCAAGGCTGTTTCAACATATGGAAATCAATAAATATGATTCATCACTTTAATATAATTAAGGAAAAAAACCATATGATCATCTCAATAGATGCAGAAAAGGCCTTTGATAAAATCCAGAACCCATTTATGCTCAAAACTCTAGAGAAAATAGGGATCAAAGGAAACTATCTTCACTTTGTGAAGGCCATATATGCCAAACCCTCAGCTAGTATAATACTAAATGGAGAAAAGTTGAAAGCATTTCCACTAAACTCAGGAACAAGACAAGGTTGCCTGCTCTCACCACAGTTATTCAATATAGTCTTCCAGACCTTGGCTGGAGCAATCAGGCAAGAGGAAGAAATCAAAGAGATTAGAATAAGAAGGCAGGAGGTCAAACTATTCCTTTTTGCTGATGACATGATCCTATATCTGGAAGATCCAAAAAACTCCACCAGAAAACTGCTAGAGCTAATAAACACATTTAGCAAAGTAGCAAGCTACAAGATCAACACCAATAAATCAATAGCTTTCCTATATGCTAACAATATTAGGGCAGAAGAAATCAGGAAATTGGTCCTATTCACAATATCCTCTAAAAGAATAAAATACTTGGGAATTAATCTAACAAGAGAAGTAAAAGACAGAGGAAAAATTTTGAACACTGAAAACAGAAATTGCAGAAAGCCTGAGAAGATGGAAAGATGTTCTATACTCTTGGTAAGGCAGAATTAATATAATTGATATAATTAAAATGGCCAATCTGCCAAAAGCACTGTACAGATTCAATGCAATCCCTATCAAGATTCCAATGTCATTCTTTACAGATATAGAAAAAACAATTCTCAAATTCATTTGGAACATCAAGAAACCCAGAATAGCTAAAATATTACTAAGCAAGAAAGACAAAACATGTGGTTTTGCAATTCCAGATCTAAAATTATACTATAGAGCTGTAGTAATAAAAACAGCATGGTACTGTTATCAAAATAGGAATGAAGACCAATGGAATAGAAGACTGAGACAAACCCACAAATCTTTAGACATTTGATCTTTGACCAAGGGGGTCAAAAATATAATATGGAAGAGAGACAGCCTAGTCAACAAATGGTTCTGCACAAACTGAACAGTCGTTTGCAGAAAATTGAAATTAGATCCTTATCTCTCACCTTACACAAAAATGAAGTCTAAATGGATTAAGGAATTAGGAATTAAATTAGCTACCATACAACTGCTAGAAGAAAAATTAGGACCAATGCTCCAGCATATGGGAGTTAGCAATGACTTCCTCAATAAGACTCATAAAGTGAAAGAATTATAGTCAAAAATCAATGAGTAGGATAACATTAAACTGAAAAATTTCTGTACAGCCAAGGAAATAGTCCAAACAGCCAAGAGACATCACACAGAATAGGTGATATCCATGTCCTGTGATCCCTCTACAGGGGACCAATATCCAAAATTTGCAAAGAACTCAAAAAACTCAATAACAAAAACACAAACAATCCAATCAATAAGTGGGGCAAAGAGCTAAACAGAAACTTCTCAACAGTGGAAATGGAGCAAGCCAATGAATATATGAGGAAGTGTTCTAAATCACAGGTAAACAGAGAAATGCAAATCAAAACTACATTAAGATTTCACCTCTCTCCAGTCAGATTGGCAAAGATGAAGAATACAAACAGTAACAAATGCTGAAGAGGTTGTGGGAGACAGGAACACTAGCACACTCTTGGTGGAATTGTAAATTGGTACAGCCTCTCTAGAAAAAAGTGTGGAGACGCCTCAAAAAATTAGGGCTGGATCCATCATCCCTCTGGGTATTTTACCGGAAGAGTTAGATCAGCACATTAGAGCAACACAGGAAAATCTGTGTTCACAGCAGCTCAATTTACAGTGGCTAAATTATGGAACCAACCCAGATGCCCCTCACTGGATGAATGGATCCAAAAGCTCTGGTACATATATACAATGGAGTTCCACTTGGTTATTAGAAACAATGATATTACATCTGTTGAAGGTAAATGGATGGCAATGGAAGAAATCATGCTGAGTGAAGTTAGCCAAACCCGGAGAGTCAAGGGCCGAAAGTGTTTTCTCATTTGTGGTGGCTGGAGCTAAACCCAGGCTTGGCAGAAAGGTAGATAAACTTATGGATTAGAACCACAGAACAAAAACTCAATATGTTAATATTTATGAGATATAGTTGCAAGACACTGCATAGGACATTTGAACAAGCTGTGCTGCAGCCTTTAGAAAAAAATAAACGTTTAATCCTATTGACAAATATATCAAAGAATAACAAGGGGGTGATAGGAAGGGAGGAGCAGGGGAAATGTTGGAACTGAGATAAAACAAGGTGCATTCCAAGCATTTTAAGTATGTCACTGCGTGTGCTATAGTCATGAATATAAAAAATGTTCTTCATATGTGTAAGCATTGTGTCACTGTACTGTTTTATTTTTTTATTTTTTTGGAAAAATATAGGACCCAGAAGAAAGGCAAGGGATCAGGGGATGGGAGGGGAGTGGAGGGGGATATTGACTAAATTGTATTGCTGTATTGTGTGCATCTAGGAATATGTGACAACAAATCCCATTATCATGTACAACTATAAAGCACTAATAAAAATTAACTAAAAAAATCTACACTGAGATTTCATCTCACTGCAGTCAGAATGGTAATTATCAAGAATATGAACAATAAATGCAGCAAATTTATGATGAAAAGGGTACAATTATGTTGTATCAGTGGGATAAAAACTGGTACAACCACTCTGGAAAGCAGTATTCAGATTCCTCAAAAAGCTAGGAATGGAACCACCATTTGACCCAATTATCCCACTCTTCACTTTGTTTTCAAATGATTTAAAATCAGCATACCACAGCGATACAGCCACATCAATGTTTATAGTACAACGATTCAAAATAGCTAAGCTATGGAACTAACTAAGGTG
>PVKS010015044.1:0-46905 GCA_004027875.1 Aplodontia rufa | reverse complement strand
GGACTTCAATATTGCATTTTGCTTTTGGGGATGTTCTTCTAGTCTGAGATGACGTTAGAGATGGAAGGTGGAGGCAGAGAAAGGAAGGCTTATGATCTTTAGATCACTCTGCAGAGTCTCCTGTTCACTTAATACCTGAGCTCACTGAGCCCTTACACCCACCCTCCCGCAGGGTTATTATTATTGCTGTCATTATTGTTATCTTCAACTTCCAATATGAAAATGGGCTCAGGAATTAAAATAAGTCACCCAAGTGTGAGTGGCTGGGAAGAGGCGGCGCTGCCTAGTGGAGTGAATCCCATCAGGGACTCAGCAGCACCAGGCTTTCTCCTGGGGATGGGTCCTGGTGACAGATGTATACTAGGAACAAGGAACCCAGGGAAGAAACCAATCTGAGACCCAGCATTCCCTTTGGGCTTGCGCTGCCTTCTATTGAAACCTTCCTACTGCCTCCCAGAGATCGTTGGGGAAATGTGGCCGATGTCTGCACAGAGCACTGGGAGGGGCAGCTCTGGGGTGTCCTGTGGTCTGAGTGTAAATCCCATCTCCACCGTCAGTTGGCTGAGTGTACTTGGGTAAGCCACATTCACCTCCTAAATTTTAGTTTCTGCAGTTGCAAAGTAGGGCTGATAATTCTTTGAATTAGTTTTTGAGTGTACCACGAGCTAGACTGGTAGACAGAGCAGGGAGCAAAGCCCAGCCCCTGCTCAGAACCAGAAGCAGGATATGTGTGTGGATTAAGCAGAAGGACACAGAACATGGTTAGAACAGAGTGTGGTCAGCGCTCATGACTCTTCACTAGAAATCCTTTTCCATATGTGCAGCAATTTGAAGTCAAATAAACAGACACATCCGGTCTTCCTGACCAGCTTTCTTTTCTTGATTTTTCCACTTCCAAGCTCACTGAGTTTCTAAAACCTCCAGCAGCTTCCATAGCATAGAGTTCGTGAGCCGTGGCCTCACACATGGAGCCAGGCTGCCTGCCAGTTGCTCACGTAAACTGTGTTCTGTGAGTGGATTTTCGGCTCTTGAGAAAAGGGACTGAATTCTCTTTTAGCAGTGCATTCTGAGGCCCTGCATGTAATAAGTGCTCAATAAAGCACTTGTTTTTGAAAGGAGAAAAAGGGGTAGTTCGTGTGTTGATCTATGCATTGCCCTCGGGTGGTTTTAATAAGAAAAGTATTGGCTTTGGTGTGGCTGTTGGGAAGGAGCCAGAGAGAAACACAAAAATCCATTTGTCTGAGCTTCTTCCTTTCTGGAGGAGAGAGCAGCATCCATCTTCCCTGGCTCCTTAATTATCCTTGCTGGGACAGAAGGGTCATTCCTGAGGCTTGCCAGTGACAACAACTTAATGTTGTCGTAAGCAGAACAACTTAATGGGCAGTGGAGGGGCCTGCCATATCTTGACCAGGGCCCCAGTGGGACAACAAATGAGTGGGGAGTGGCGATTCCCCTCTGCACCCTCCCATCTCACGGGCAGCTGGGAAGCATCTTGTCCTCAATTCTGGCAATAACCAAGAAATCCCTGGAGAGGGTTGTGCTGAAGAATTTGGGTGTAAAACCAGCTCTATACACAGAATGAGGCTGGCGTCCATGTCCTCCTTTAAACAGGACACAGTGCCACTGTCCCAATTCGCTGTTACAGGAGACCCCTTTCTCCCCTTGGAGATCAGCAATGATTCTAACTGCCTTACACTGGATCTGCTCCAAAGTGCTTTGTGGATGAGCAAGAGAAGAATTCAACCCAAAACAAAGCCCAGGCGATGGCCTGCATTCTGCCCAATTTTTCTGTTTTTAATAATTGTTGTAATAATAATTATGATTTACTGTTGCTGTTGTATCATTAAAATTGATGGCTGGGGGCTAGAGCCTTGGCTTTGTGGTTAAAGCGTTTGCCTGGCAAGCACGAGGACCCAGGTTCAAACCCCAGCACCACATACCCAACTAAATGTCAGAGAAACAAAAAAACTGGTGAAAAAAATCAATTTAAAATAGTTGATTATCCCTCTCTCTCTCCTTCTCCCCATCTATCTTTAAAAAAACTGATGGCTCCCTGATATCGGAATCTTCAAGATTAATCCACATGCATGTAATGATGTTTGTGCACAAATCCATCTGTCTACCTGTCCATCCATCTGTGTAGGGACATCTTTCCCTTTGATAAGAATAGTAGCATAGGGTGTCCTGCTTCCAGGTACCCCTCCGCTTTCCGGAGTCTCTGCTCTTCTTCCTAAATAAATCCTACTCCTTTTACTCCTCCTTCAAAAAAAAAAAAAAGAATAGTAGCATAAAGGAGAGTTAGAAAAATCCCTTTCTGATTAAATTATTATTTTATTATTTTTAAAAATTTTTTTCTTGTTAGTCTGGTTGAAATATTGTGCTTTCTCTTTGTAGAAATGAGTTCTTAAGGCAGCAGACTGGGTGAGAAAAACCTCATATATGTTTTACATTAAATGCAAACCCATTTGTTAAAAACATCACATTGTGTTCCCTCGTATTTTTATTAAATCTCCCCAAATATGTCCTCAAGAATTAATTTTCGTTCGGTTGGTGTTAGCTTGCTTATTGAATTGGAATTCAGTCCCAATTGAGGCAATTAATTTGAAGAGTGGCCGCAGTCGCCCACCCTCTCCAGCACTCCCACGCACATATGCTAAGCACCCAGCCTGCAGCCACTGGGCTTTGCTTTCTCTTGTCCTCTTTGAGCTATTTTCCGCTCTCGCCTGTTAAATAAATAATCTGTCTCTTTGCAGGATAGTGACAACCTCTGGTGGGACGCGTTTGCCACTGAATTTTTTGAAGATGACGCCACATTAACCCTTTCATTTTGTTTGGAAGATGGACCAAAGCGATACAGTAAGAAAGAAGTTTATTTTTCTAATATTCCCTTTTTTGCGCCTGTAGGAAAACCACAGGGGTCTTCGGAGAACAGCACAGGGCTGACAGGCTGACAATAACACCCGGGTCCTGACAGTGCTCCTGCTCCCTGTCAAGCCACTGTCACCCGGGCAGCGTCCGTGCTGAGATTTCCTTTGAGGCTTAGACTGTTCGGGCACTTGCCTGCTTAGGGAGTGGAGCAAATATAAACCAAGCCACCAGTAACAAGTGGGAGCAGAGTGATGGGAAGTTTCCACGTGTCTCTGCTCTGTGACCCTCTTTTATTTATCCTTGATGGCTCACACTTGACACCCAATGTTCTGCTTGTGAAAGTTCCTTAAAAAAAATAATCCTCACCATCCCTGTGTCTGCCGCATCTTTCTAATTTCCTCTTATCAATTATCTCAGGTATTTATCTGACAAAGTGTTATTTTTTCTTGGGCTGGGGGGAAGCCACGGCTGCTTTGAACATATAGTTTGGGATCAGTGTTGACAGAATTATAGTTCCTTGTCTTTCCTGCGAGTGATAACTCTGTAAAGATCCTCAAATTACAGCCTGTGGCACCTTGGGTAGCAACTGATCTGTCCTGATTAGGTTCAGCCAACTTGTCAGAAATCAGATTCGCTGGTTGTGCTACTGAACCAAGAGGCATAGACACATCAACACAAAAGCAATTAACGTCCGCTTGGATCAGAGAGAGATGTGTTTTCAGAAATCAGGGCCGCACATATGAAGGCTCTGACAGAGGGGAAAACATTCCCACTGTCACAAACACTGAGATGATGACGGACCTGCCTCTGGCCTGAGCCTGTCAGTCCAAAGCATGTGGTGATTGATAGGTAGGAGGCCTCTTGATGAAACTTGATTAAACGTTCTGATAGTTGCTGACCCTATTTCAAAGTCAGTAGGTTACTATATATATATGAGCACACATATGTATTTAACTTATATGTTCGTTTATATATATATATTTAATTTGAGGGTCTTTAGACTACTTAATGCTATCTGGATCTGTTGTATGAATACCTGATTACTTATGCTAATACATGCATGCAGTGACTTCACAACAGCGGCCAAGATGATGGAGCAGACCATCAGGGACTTGCTGATCAATGGAAACCTGCTACTAGGAACTTCTTTTTAGATTTGTGTATTATAGGTTTTTTTAAAAAATTTTATTGAGAAGTTGTGTTGTTGTATAATCATAAATGCATATGTAGTAACAATTTGATATGCCCCGATACTAATCCAGAATCACCCCAAATCACCCACACCCCAGTCTCTTGATTCTTGTATATTTCTCCTTGTAACATGTGTGTGTATGTGTGTGCATGTATGTATATATATGTGTGTGTGCGTGTATCTATCTATCTATATGATTGTGCATTTTCCAGAATTAAATGTTTGCATAAGTGTTATTTGGCTTCTTGGGGAAGTAAAGAGTAAGCTACATTGTTTTTAAGGGCGTGGAGCCATCTAATAAATATTTTGGGTGAGGGGGCAGAGTGTATGTCAGCGATAGGTTGTTAGAGAGTCTTTATATTCAACAAAATGATACTTGCTGCAGCACTGGGAAGCCCACTTCCTGGGGTCCTTTCCTTCCTGGGCGGGTGCCCCCAAGTGGCCTCAGGCCCTAGGGGTGGGCCATACTGGGAAGGAGGTGGATGAACCCAGTGGTCCAGCACTTGCTTTCTGTCCAAAGGCTGCCTGAGCCGTGGGGAATCATTTCTAACCAAGCAGTCCTCCACCCTGGGAGCCACCTTATTTATTTATTTGCTTATTTACTTATTTATCTTCTGAGGCAAGGCTCATATAGCTTCAGGTTATCATCTTTTTATATTCCTGTGCTTTGCTGGTTTGGGAATCCATCAGGGTCTGCTCGGGAAAATAGAATTAGGGTTTTAAAGCTTGTACTAATAAAACAGTTTCTTGCCGTTCCCTTCGTCCACCCTCACCCCAGCACTATTTGGGGAGGAGGGATGCTCAGTGCCTCTGATTTTATGTCCTCTTGCAGGAGCAAATGTCTGACTATGAGCCACTACCGCCCAGGTTTCTTTGTTTCTCCCAGCCAAAATATTTCCTGAGTGGAGAAGAGAAACAGAGATGATTGACAGTCTTGAGTCGGGTCTCATCAGCTGCCTTGCTGACAGCCTGGTGATGTGTACCCGCTGCTGATGCGCAGGACAGTGACAGCTGATTGACAGCCTGGGACTGGGAGGCAGGGAAGATGAGGCTTGCTTAGAACGCCTGGCGCCCACTGTTTATGCAGTGCTCTGAGCAGGCGTGGCCGCCTTAACCCGTTCGCAGTCCAGGAGCGCTGTGCCAGGCTGGGAAGACCCCTGGGGGCCCCAAGGCTGGAAGCTGAGGTTCTTCCTTGGTGCCCCCCAGGGGTTGAAAGCCTTTTCGAAGGAGGGAAACAGAACTTGTCTGATAGATTTGTATTTGTGAAAACATTCCCCAATTATGCCCACTAATAATAAACAATATTCTAGATGAGACTTTTTCAGTCCTTTCTAGGAATAATCTTTATCCCCATCTGTGTCTTCAGAGGTCTCTTCAGTGCTAGAATCCCCTGTCTCTGAGCTGTCATCAAATCTGTCATATGTTTGCCTGTTTATTTGTCGCCTGATTCCCTTAATAGAATGCTCTCTTAATGCTTTGTTCATTAATGAATTGTCAGGTAAATACAGGACTCACGTGCAATAGGTGCTCAATAAATATTCATCGAATGAATGAACACACATTTTAGGAAAAAATATATAATGATATATATATATATATATGTATATATATTTATATAATGGTAGCAAAGCAGTTTTTTACAGAGATCTTTGGACTGTTTTTTACTAGGAGAACTTGATCCACAGTCCCTGCTCTGCTGGCATTTTCAAATATACTCTAGGATGTGCTGGGATATGATTCTAGTGGGGAAAAAAGTCCTAGCACTTCAATATTTCAGGAAACCATTCTGCTTGGGGCGATACATTGCTCCTTCCTTTCAGAAACCTCCTCTGTATTGATCCTGTTGCTCCACCCACCCCGGTTCCCACCAAGACCCTTATTCTGATGGGGTGGGGACACCGGTGAGGTCCTACTGAAAGCTGTTGGTTCCGATGGAGACTGCCAACAGCTTCCTAGCGGAGTGGTGGGGGCTGTGTGGAGATGTAGAAGGGACACACTGTGTGACTGAGGTCACTTGCTTGGGCCTCCCTAGGGGAGGAGCATCCGGACACAGTCCATCTGCTGGAGAAGCCGGCAGCTTCAGAGGAGAGGTGCTCCCCCTGCATCAGGGAGGGTCTCAGGAGGATAGGGGACTACAGGTGGACAATTCTCTCTGTCAGAAAATGAGGTGAAAAAGAGCATTTGAGAAAAAGGGGTCATTTTTGAACCTGGAAAGCTGGTGCAGGGGACTTGGGCAGAAGCCCAGCTGGGGAGTCACTGGGCCTTAGGGCTGTTGACCCCAAGGTCAGCACCAGCACCCTGTCCCCACACACCCCACAGCCAAGATGGCCTTCTCTGGAGCTCACGTCCCTGGTAACGGACACAAAGGCCATAGATAACTCCCATGCCTTTATTCAAATTAGAAGGCAAAAGAAGCCAGGGGTGGGGCCTCTGGGGTCCGGCATGACTGCCAGGCATCTCGAAGTCCATCACGGTGTGTCGCCATTTCCCCTCTGTGCTTGTACAGAAGGGCATTCTTAGGTGAGGCTGATGGCTCCCTGCTCCTCCCAGCAGGTATTGATTTCCCTTCACTCATTTAGGCTGTAGCTCACCCCCACTGTTCTCTCTTCTCACACAGTCCTGGCCACCACTGGGTGACATGCTGTCAGCAGCTCCTTCAACAGAGCTCACCCGGGTCCAGGCCCTCGCTGGCTACGTTCTTATAAAATATGTAGTTCTCAATTTATTCAGGAAACATTTCCCTTCTTTTTTTTTTTTTTTTTTTTTTAAGAAAGAGAAAGAGAGAGAGAGAGAGAATCGATTTTATTTATTCTTTCATCTGGCCTTTGTTTTTCTGACACTTTGTTGTGTATGTGGTGCTGGGGTTTGAACCCAGGTCCTTGCACATGCCAGGCAAGAGCTCCAACTACTGAGGCACTGGTCCAGCCCCAGGAAAGGTCCCCCGAGGTCAAGGCCAGGCTGGCACTGCAAACCCTAGGGCATGGTGGAGGAGAAAGGGCACAGAGGTTTGAACTCACAACTGCCGGATGGTCAGAGTCTTCTTTTCCAGATAAGCAGATTGGGTATAGCACCTCCCTCCCTGGCTTGTAGTGAAAATCACAAGGGAGGATTAATCAAAGGGCCCAGCAACAGAGTCCTCAGTGCTTGTGGTTACTCATGGCCTCCTGGTGGCGGTGTGCACCGGAGGAGTGGCCCACTTGCCAGCAGCTCACCAGGTGTGCAGGGTTTGGAGCTTGATGCAGAGGCCCCTGGCTGGGTGGGGACCCCACAGCCTGTCAGGTGGGCAGTTCCTGTGGAATAGAAGCTCTGGGGACATCCTGTTTCCTGCCAGCTTCCAAATGCCCAGAGAGCCACTGTCACTTCACTAAGTGAGGGATGAGCAGGAAGACGAAGGAGGAAGGGAGAGCTTGATTAGTGCACAGAGGGCTCTGTATTTGGGGGAGCAAGAGCCCCAAACACTTTGTAAACACTGTAAATGATGTCTAGCTGGGCATGATGTCATTGCTTGAAGTTAGGGGAAATGACTTAAAATGCCACCTTGCTGCAGAGCACTTCCTATTGCCCATCTTTCAGAGAAAGGGACTGTGGAGCTGGTACCTGGGCTCAAAGCCAGCTGTCTTTCCCTACCTGATGACTGGGGCTAAGTCACTTGGGAAGTGTCACCTCGTCATCTGAAAAGTGAGGGTTTGATGAGATGATGCGTATATTCTTAGCAACATTTCCAGCCCTTGAAAATGCTCCGTAAGTGTTATCTGTTGTTATTATTTGCTTAAATTCCACAGAGACCATTCCTCCTTCTAGCTTGAGACCCAGGACAATTCGTGTATTTTTTTTTATTAATCCTTTAATCACTTGGGTGTCCTTTTTTTTGCATAGAATCCCAATAATTATCTATCATATACTTGTTTCATCTTGACTTGTATTCTCGCCAAAATATGAGCTCTGTGGGGTCATTACTTGTTCCCCGTTTTTCTTTTGCGTTTTCCCCCCAACTCCCTTTTACTTTTGAAGCTCTGGTACCTTCCCAATATGGACTGAGATCTTCAGTTTTGTCTTGTAATGCGTGCCTGTATGTGTTGTGCATTTGGACAAGTTCCCCTAAGGTACAGAAAGTCTA
Source organism: Aplodontia rufa (assembly GCA_004027875.1). Taxonomy (NCBI): domain Eukaryota; kingdom Metazoa; phylum Chordata; class Mammalia; order Rodentia; family Aplodontiidae; genus Aplodontia; species Aplodontia rufa. The sequence continues at coordinate 38,728 of PVKS010015044.1, read as the reverse complement.
CACAGCCCAGGTAGCTTTGCTGTCTCTGGTTACCACTTCTCTTCTGCTTCTTATTGGTTCCCCTGGCCCACCTGCTTGTCATACAGGAATTCTGAAAGCATTTCTTCCATTTTCTCTCTCTCCTTAATAGCATATTGCATGATTAAAAATGTATTCTGGGAAAATCACTCCTTGATAATAAGCGTAAGAACATTTTGACATCACACTTAATAACTACTGTGGCATAAATGCAGCCATTTTTAAAAGTCATATGTAAAGAAAATGCACTGTAGCCCCCTGGAAAGGGATCTTAAGATCAGAATCTGTGCTGCTTTCTTTTCTCTGAATACTGAGTTTTCACCTGACACCTAGAAAGGCACTGGTTCATGTGACTGGTATTGAACACTCCTGAGCCTCCTCAAAGACCTCTCCAGACCTTCCTGGTGCTCTGGACTTCCATACAGTAACTGTTCCTGAGCATGTTTGTCTTCCTTCTCCTCCTGCCCTCCTCCTCCTTCTGATCCTCCCTCCCTGCTCTTTCCTCTCCTCCTCCTTCTTCCCTCCTCCTCCTCCCCTCCTCTGTTTTTCCTCCTTACTTCCTCTTGCCTCTCCTCCTCTTCCTTTACTTCTCCTTCCCTCCTCGTCCCCTCCTCCTCTTTTCTTCCTCCTCTTCATTTTCCTCCTCTGCCTCCTCCTCCTTCCCTCTTCTTCTTCTTCCTCCTCCTCCCTCTCCTCTTCCTCCTCTTTCTCTCCTCCTCCCCAACCTTCTTCTCCTTCCCCTTCCCTTTCCTCTTCCACTTCCTCCCTCCTCCTCCTCCTCCTCCTTCTTATTCTTCCTCCTCCTTCTCCTCCTCCTCGTCTCCATCTTCTTTCATCAAAATGGAGATTTAAGTCTTGGATTCAAACAGTCCCATGCGGAGTCCTTGCTTCCTCATGACTGTGTGATGATGTTGCTCATGTTGCTTGAATATCTTCATATTAGCTCTTCATATGTAAGTCCAAGGATATGATGATGCCAGCATCATAGGATACTTGTGAAGATGAAACCACACATTGCTTAGCTTGGTGCCAGCCTTGGAGTGTACATGGCAAATACCAGGGATCAATGAATGGATGAAGGGATTAGTTAAAATGTTTGGTATGACACTTATTTGCAATTTAAATAAATGATAATTCCCATTACTCATTTGACATATAATAGCAGGAAATCTGACCTACATTAGAACCAGCTCAGACCTGTCTTCTTTCTATATGGGAGCCTTAAGAATGCAATGACCACCTGAGAGAAAAACTGATGTTAACTAAAAACACTGAGCCCCAAACTTCCTGACAGAAGGTAAGATTTCCATCCCTTATTTTTCTCAGAGAGCAAAGAGCTCTTTAAAACTAATTGAGTGCCCAATTCAACTTTGAGCTCTCTATCTTGTTTACTGACAATCAGATGAAAAGAAATTGGCTTTGATTGCATCCAAAAATTCACCTTAGTGAGAAGAATGTACTTCCTCAGAGTAGACTTGGAGGGTTAATTACAGGAACGGGTTCTTGCCAGGGACCCTGGCTTCTCTGTTGCCTGACAACATAGATGCTGGCACACTGCCGTTGCAGAAGACTCAGGACAGTGATTCTTCTGCATGGAGCTGCACTAAATGGTTTCTGGATAGTTCTAGGCACTCATGTTGTGATTTTAGTAAGTGATTCTTTTCAACCCATCTTCATTAGGCTGGCGAGATTTGGAGCAAATTAAATTAGGGCGGAAGCAGGCTTTTGTTCCATATTTGTTCGTTCCTTCACTCATTCATCGACTCATTGATTTATTTAGAAGTCAATGAACTCCTGCTGTTTATCACACATCAACATGGTATAGCAGATTGATCTTGGGAAGAAGACAGTTCATCATAAAATGTTCTGTTTGCTTCTGCTTTCATTTTACTGAAATTCACTATCTTTTCCCATTAAGTACCAACTTTTAAGTTTTGTGAGTATTCCAAGGAAATTGACACAGATGCTTTAAAATAAAGCAGATCATAATCTATAGTTTATATATAATTATATTAATATTAATCAATATCTTGCACTATAACAAGCTTTAGATAATTAATTACATGTTAAATATTATATTTTAGTTTTTATAGGTATTCCACATCTGGAATGATAGGACAAAATGGGTTAAATTAGCATAATCAACCATGTGGTTCAGAAAGACAATATTCTTGTGACATTAATGGAAAATCTAGGACGAGTTATAAAAATAAAATTTGGAGAAAGCCCACAACTGATAGATGAACTGACAGATTTCTGAAGAAGAAAAAGAAGACTGACTCCCTTCCCATTTGTGGTTTCAAATTGATGGTATCAGAATTTGCAAATTGGCCGTAACAATAGATGAGCAGACATTCCATTCTCTCATCTCTAATAAATACCACACTAATGATCACATGAGATAATGGGTAGAAAAGTGCTTTGAATAAATTTAAAGTGCTATACAAGTTGAAGGTGTAATTTTCATATTTGTAATTGATCTTTCAGATTTGGTGAGTTTTAATTTCCCTTTTATATGTTATAAATCGAGCTGTTAGGAAACCCGGAGTGGTTGTTGGATCTTTTCTCATGATGTTAAAATTGTCAAACACATACGTTTAGGAAGTCAGACATATGACTGCCTTTGAGAGCCCCATTGGGAGGTCTGAACGAGGTTCGAAGCAGAAAACAGGCATTATGAGTTGGCTTTGAGACTGTGTGACTGAGGTCTGTGGGTTCTGGCACACACATTTCCAGACGCTTAGGTTCATGGAGTATACTCTACTTACGTTGCCTATGGTTCTCAAACCAAGACTATTACCTATAGCAAGTTATAGGAAAAGTATAGTTAACTTTCTGATTGTCAGAATGACAAGTGTTGCTATTGGCACTTATTTTCAGACAGTAAATGTTCCATACAACAACAACAAAATTGTTGAGAAGCACCTCACCTGTTTCTCTTGACCTTCAACTTATCATTTTGAAGCTTGTGTTGCCAGATAAAACATAAGTATACAAATATGATACTTACAACATATATAATTATACATGTTTAATTATGTTTACACAATTGCCCTTTGACTCACAGTGCCTTACAGTGACCTTGACTTACTTCATCTTGATAAACCCATCTTAAGCTAAAAATGTTTTATACAATTAACCTGCCAAGCATCATAGCTTAGCAATACAGTATGCTGTAGAATATTGACTATTTGCCCTCATGGTCATGTGGCTTAACAGGGCTGCAGCTTGCTGCTTTTGTCCATCATTGCAAGGTAGTTATCAGACCACACACATATTGCTAGTCAGGAAAAGATCAAAAAGAAAAATTTCAAGAATGGTTTCTATTGAATGTGGGTGGCTTTTGTGCCATCATAAAGTAAAAAAAAAAATCTTAAGACAAACCATTATAATTTGAGACTACTAAAAAATTGTTTTCTGTTCATCTCAAGTTCTATTTTTCTTTGTTAAATATTATAGCCCTACCTGAAAGACCCCAGTTTATGCTCAAATATGAAAGGCTAATAATTCTAGAGCAACTGAAAGGATGTGTGCATCGCACCTCATGTGAAATGTCTTTTTATTCACAAAAGTCTTGCCTGTGTTTAGTGTCTAGTTGCTGCACTCGTAAACCACACCTAAAGGAAGGAACACTTCAGCAGAGGGTTGGGAGTAAGATGAAAGTGCCTGAGTTTAAATTTAGAGTCCTTATTACAGTCCTCCACCATGGACTATGTCAGGCATTTTGGAGGATTTGAGCACATACACGTAAGTATCATCTGTGACCTGTCTTAAAGGGATTTTCAGCTTAACAAGGGAGACAGACACATCATTTCATTAACTTTAATACAGTAGCAGTAGCATCCACACTGTAGGAGTGGGGCAGGCAAGGTACTGTGGGTACTAGAGACCTAATGTACACAGCATGGTGACTGTAGTCATAATATTATATTGCATATTACAGATTTGCTCAGAGAGTAGATTTCAAGTATACCCACAGTAGAAACAATTAAAGGGAACTATGTAAGGAAATGGTTATGTTAATTATAATCATTTTGCTGTGTATATGCACATCTAAACATCATGCTGTGCACTTAAAATATAGTTAAATATCTGACCACAATATAAGGCTTTCAGTAGTTATTTGTGGATTAAGTAAATGTATAGATCTAATAAATCACACAAATGAACCCAACATATCTAATTATTTAGCCCCTAAGCACATTCTTGCACCCCTGGCTTTCTTCCTGTTTTAAGTTTTCTCCACTAAAATCTCCAGTTTTTGCAAACTCTCTTATGGAATAAGATGATTGTCACAAAGCAATATGGAAATTTGTACACTAAAAGAATCAAGCTTGAGACTCTCATTTAAACTTGGAACTGAATGGACTTCTGTCCAACCTACAACAAACACTAGGACTGATTTTTTCTTTAATGTTTTAGGTCATAAGTCCCAGGAGTGTTTCACCTCATAGTTGGCTAATCTCCTGGTAGGTTCTATTAAATCATCAAATTTTATGTAATATGTCTCAGCAATGGTTTACTGGGTAGTTAAATCTTATTATAGGTTTTTGGATCTAATCTCTGTGGAAACACTCAGTATTTATCCAACCTTCCTCAAGGAGTTTTTGTGTGTCATTTTTCTGTGCCCCAGGAACAAGAAGATAAATGAGCAAAATCTCTTGCTTTGGTGAAGCCAAGGGTCTAGTGAGCTGTTAGTTAAAAGACTTGACTCTTTGCAGATCTTAATCATGTCTTCCATATTGATACCCTCTGTCCTTCTTTATGAATCTGTTCCTAATAATGTTTAACTCTCTATTTTTAGTTCATTATTTTCACATTGGTTCCATCTAAAACTTGATATTCCTTTTTTCATTTTTTATTAATGAATTGAGTTATTGTACAATCATAAATGCATATAAAGTAACAATGTGATATGCATATGTTGTTAAACCAGAATTATCCCCCACATCGCCCACACTCAGGTCTCTTGAATCTTCTATATTTCACCCCTACAAGTGATATATATGCTTAGATTGTGAATTTTCCAGAATTAAATGATTGGATAAGTATTATTTGGATTCTCAAGGGGGGTTAAGAGTACACTACATTCTTGATTGCCTCCCTAGATCCCTCATTATTCTCCCTCCTTCTCCCCTCCCCACACCTATCCCAACCCCACCCAACCCACACAGGTCTATTGTTGCCCTAGATCATGTGTAGCTACACCTTTGCTGAGTCTAATGCATGAGAGTTTAACTACCTTTCACTCAAGCCTGGGTTTAGTCCCAGTCTCCACAAATAAGCGAAACCATTCGACCCTTGACTCTCCGGGTTTGGCTAAATTCACTCAGCATGAATTCTGGTATTTTTTTTAATGTAAAGCGTTTGGAAAAAGCAATGTTAAGTTGGGGTGTGTGCATTTTTTATCTCTCCTACAATACTGTTCTGTGATATTTTGGTTTATTGGAGTGAGCCGATTTGAGGCACACTCCAGAATCCAATTAGAGAGCTTAATCTTCACATTCACGTCCTGTTTTCAAGTTGTGAACACACTTCATTTATGCAGATGAGGCAAAATAAAGCATTTGTTGAAGTCAGGTTAAATTAGCCTTCTTTTACAACTATATTAAGCAATATTCAGATGGATTTTGTTAAGAACGTAGAGACTCCACGACAAAATGACTCCTCCAAGTCTGTGTCATTATTTATTGTTTAATCAAGGTGGTCGTGCTAGAGTGTTTGCATGCAGGAGCTTACGGAACTTGCCACTTTTGTGTATTTTGCTTTTATTATTCGTTCTGGAAGAATCTGCTTCATCTAACCTTACTGCTGTGCTTGTTTGTTTTTATGACACTGGTCCTCTCCCACTTGAAGCTTTCTTTAATGCACTCTTTGATGAGATCTTCCCTGTCATAACTTCTGTCTTGGGCTTCTCAGCAAGCAAGGAGGACCTGAACTTGACAGCAATTAACACTTACACATAATCATACAGGGGACCCAAAGGAGACATACAGTCACCTGGGAGCACGGTCATAAAACCACTCCGTCTTTATGAGCTGTCGTTCAATTACTCATCAGAATCTGTTCTTATATGTCATGGAGAGCACACAAAGCATTACATTATTTTTTAGTCTTCCTTATTCCTGATTTTGAATAATCGTAGTCAGTTTGATCGTCTTTGCTTTCCTTTGAAAAATACATCACGGGCTGTGGGAGGATGGTTTGTTACACCAAGAACAATGAAAAAAGCAAAAGAGGACTTTCAGAATCGGAGCAGGTGCCTAGCCTGGCCTACAGTGCTCCTGAGATGAGTTCCTCACAGGTACTCACTGTCCCGGACGTCAATCCCCGGTGCCCTGTAAATTGTACCACCTGAGGTGGTTCTCGGATAAACTATTTTTATATGTATTTTCAGAACTAATCCAAGCTTGGAAAATATTCCAAAAATTGGAGCTAGCCTCCTGACGCATGTGTTTGTTCCTGTAGAATCTCCTCTGGGAACATTCGTCATGTCACGCACAGGAGGGAGGGCTACACCTACGTTTAGTTTTCGATGGAGGCATTTAGGAAAATTCAACATTCAAGTTTTGAAAAAAATTAATAAGAACCAACTTTTACAAGGTTCTTTCGAGAAATAACTCAACATTCACATGTTTATTTGCTTCCTTTAGTAGGACCAGGAGAGAAATGATAAATGGCATTTGACTGATTATGTAAATAAACCAGTAATTATATCCTTAATAGTCCTCCACACTTTGAAACGTTGTACCAGAATCTATTTCCCACAAAATGCTTTAGTGCTTACAGCTCTATTATTTTTTTTAAAGATAGGCCCAAAATCAGTAATTATGAGAGTTATTATTCAGGCTCACAGCAGTGCGACAGCTATTTTTCACTTGATAATTAACTTGTTAAACTAATGTCAGACCAGCACCATGCCTTATTTAAGTAAATGGTTCACTGGCCCAATGGAAGCAGGCCTAGCTGTGGAAATATTAAAAGATTTATTAAATCCAGTCTTATCTTTAGCATACCTCACTGTCATTAGTTACAGAAGTTCTAAGAAGTTTTATGTTCCTTGTTGGATGTTTGCAGTGTCTTCCTGAGGTCCAGTTGCCTCTCTCAACAACGGGTCACTCCGTTGTGTCCCTTCCTTTCTTAGCACTGGTCACTCCGTTGTGTCCCTTCCTTTCTTAGCACTGGTCACTCCGTTGTGTCCCTTCCTTTCTTAGCACTGAGCTTCGTAGCCATCCAGGTGCTGTTTAATTGGTGCAGTCTCCATTCTGAGCCTTCAGGAGGAGCAGGCAAGAAGACCCATCCCCAGGGAAATAAGGAAGGCTCATGATTCCAGCTCTCTTCCTCTTTCCCTGTGTTTGAATAGCAGTTTTATTTATTACTTGTTTCCCTTTGGAAAGTTAAAAAGAAAAATAAAAAAGTTAAGACTTTCCAATATTATCTGTGGTTTGTCTAAAAAGAGACACAGGCATGGCTTTCAATTGGAAGTCTGAAATAAGTAATTCTTGCTATGATATTGCAATTTAAAAATCAAAAACAGAAACAAAAAAAGGAGTCAGATACTTAGTGGATTTTTAGCTAGGTTTTTTTTTTTTTTTCAAATGTGTTCAAAAGTAATGTCCTGGGTTGGTTCATGAGTTAAAGTGTTAAACATCTTGATAATGCTTTGCATTTTGTAGAATTCTTTTGATAAATCAGGATCGTCTGTAGGCTCACTGTGGGTGAGGGCCACATCTTGCTCCCCTCAGTGGTCCTTGTGCCTGACACTTTGAGACCTGAGGCTAATATTTGCCGAGTGAGTGTGGATGCAATATCTCACTGCGCCCTGGTGAGCTGTGTGGGACCAGGTGCTGTATTGACCACATGTATTAAAGACTTGAAGATGCTGAGGTCCCAGGGGGGCGCAACTACTCGGCAACATTTTTTAAACAGTAAAGAATCATTAATATCACCAGTTTAGATGGAAAAAAAGCATCTCTTACTCTGCCTCCTGGCCATGACGTTCCTCCCTCCTCATCCACTCCTAGAAACAGTGCAGATTAAGAATATTTAGTTCTTAATGTGTCCCCCCCATCTCTGTCTCCATCACGGTTAACTGGATTGCTGAACCCCTCTGACATCGCTGATGCGAAGCTGGCATTTATAAACTTTCTTTCCGACGCAGTATGCGATCCTCCATATGTCTTGCACAATAACTCTCCATGTTTTCAGAGGATCTAAAGATTTATTTCCTTCCAAGTCCTTGTCTTTAGCATCTTTTCCAAGCCTTCGGAACTGCCAAGAGATGAACTTCAATTTAGAGGAGCTGTTACATTTGTCATTGTGAATTTGCTCAACTTTGGATAAATTTGAAGATTTATGCTTATTCCCAAATGGGGCCCTGAGAATATCTTTGAAGCTCACAAAGTTCACACTTGACTTCCTTTTCACTGTTCTAAGTAAAGGCGTTCTTAAAACTGTGCAGAAGCCCTGCTCTGCTCAGGGTCCCTGCCATTGCCAGCCTGGAGACATTTGGGCTGACAGATGCAGATGGGACTCACCTCTGAGGAGCAGGTGGACAGTCCTCTCTGCACCACGTGCTGTGGAAATATCATTGTCAGTGTTTCCAAGGATGATCTCGGTAGCGCACACCCTGCTGTAAGCCCTGTTCAAGGCAAACAGCCCAGGATGAGGGTCAGTCTAGCTTGGTTCCAAAGCATATCCTGTAGTGACCGCAGCAACCTGGGGATCAATGCTCTGCTCCCTGAGCCTCACTGTTTTAATCGGTATATTGCAAATAGCATCAACCTGGCAGTGTCTTATGATATCAGCAAAAAGACCAAACATACAGTTCATGAAACATAGAAGTTTATCAACAAATAGTAACTATGATAATGATTCCAAGAATCTGATTTGACTTTGACTTATTTAAGGTGACCCAGCTAGTCAGCACTTCCAGGATTGGAAGTTATGTGTCCATATATTTTATACAACACAATAGTAGAACGAACGTGTTATTCTACTGACGTTTCCTTTTTCATTGGAAATAATCTAAAAGAATCCTGGTTTATAGGGACCCCATGCCTTTTGTTCTGTGAATCATCTTCCAAATATTTCAGAGCTAAGTAAAATAGGAAGCATCACAAATTGCATTGAATCCAGTGATGTGCAAAATGTGGGAGACAACCCACGTGACACATGCTTAAGTTCTCTATTGCAGCATGTCAAACCATCACACAACTGGTGCATGCAAGTGCGTACACACACACACACACACACACACACTTATTATCTCACTGTTTTCCTGGGTCAGTGTCCCTGGTAGTTTAGCTGGATGCTCTGCTCAGGCTGATATCGAGACATTAGTTGTGGTGCCAATACCAGCTGAGGCTCAGGCTTGTTGGTGGCAGAATTCACCTCCCTACAGTGGGATGGAGATCCCCGCCCTCTTTCTGGCTGTTAATCTAGGGCTGTTTTGGCCCTGGAGGTCTCCTGCTATTCCCTGACACAAGTGGGCAGCTTACTCTTTTAAGGCCAGGGGGAGAATCCCTCCCCTTCAAAACCTCTCTGACACTAAGGACTCACTTGCTTACTTCAGGCCAACCCAGGTCCACTTCTGTTTTGATTTAGGTATTTTTTTTTAAAGGGAGAAGGATAGTGAGAGAGAAAGAGAGATAGAGAGAGTCAGACAGAAAGAATCAATTTTTGTTGAGTTTTTCAAGTATCTTTCGTTGCTCTGACACTTAGTTGTGTACGTGGTGCTGGGGTTTGAACCCGTGTACTCGCGCATGCGAGGCAAGCGCTGTAACCGCCGAGCCTCCGCTCCAGCCCCTTGATTTACGTACTTTAATTACATCTGCGAAGTTCCTCTGCCATATAACGTAATGCCGTCAATGAATGACATGTCCCATGAGTCCTGCTCCTGGTCGAGGGGAAAGGGTCAGGCACATAGCACACAGGGGTAGAAATTTTGGAGGCCCTCTCAGACATGAGCACAAGGTGCATGCTTAATTGTAATACTGGAACCCTGAACAAAGATGTGAAGTGCCCTGTGAAGCAGAGAAGAGAGGTCCTTTCCTGCAGTGGAGCTGAGAGACCACGGGTGGCATTCAGGAAGGCAGAAGCGGTGGTGAGTGGGGACAAGGGGGGAAGGTAGAATGGAAAAACATCCCAAGGAGGCAAAGGTTTCCTGGGGAAAGAGCTCATGCTTTGTTGCCTGGGGCCTGACTTTCAGAAGAATCTCTACCATGTTCCAGAGACTTATGTTTATATATGGAAGGTGCTGGTGACACTCTAGGAGGCCCCTGTGCTGACTAATCAGGAAGGGACGACTCTGGCCATAAGTCCTTTTGTGTGAAAATCCCTGAGTCCAATCTCTGTGGCCACTTTTCAGACCTCTGAAAAATCAGTTTCTTCTCTACTTTTTCTGTCAAGGAATTTCCAATCTAGGAACTCATATGGCTCATGAAACGACTTTCTCAGAGGGTCTCTCTCCCCTGTGTATAGAATTAGGGTATCTAAGTCTGGGAATAAGGGTTCTGTCAACTGCACATCCAGTCATCTGGAGCTGGTCGTAGATAAAATTACCCAAATGGATGCTGTGTTAGAGATGGTCCACTCGCCTACCTGCATCCACTCGCCAGCTCGTGCAAACTCCTGCCCTGTCCGTCAATCCCCTTTTGCTCTGGGGATGTGTTAGGTAACGGAGTCATGGCCTCCTGGCTCATCAGGTTCATATCCAGACTCTGTCTCGATTCTAGGTAATTCTGAACAAGTTAGACCTTAAATTCTTGAGGGACAGACAGTGTTAAGGTTTGCATGTGAGGTGTCCCTCAAAGGCTCGTGTGTGACAATTCAGCGAGGCTGAGGTGAAATGATTGGGTTGTAAAAGCCTTGACCCAATCAGTGAGTTAATCCCATTACAGGGTTCAACTGTGGGCTGGTAGGGTGTGGCTGGAGGAGGCAGGTCATTGGGGATGTGACTTTGGGAGATAGATTTTGTATAGTGTGTGGAGTTTCTCTCTCTGCTCTGCTTCCCAATGTGACACCTTGAGCTCCCTGCTTCCTGGGGCCATGATGTTCAGCCTCACCTAGAGCCAAAGGAATGGAGTTGGCCTTCTCTGGACATAGACCACTGAAACTGTGAGTCCCTAAATAAACTTTTCCTCCTAAAATTATTCTTGTAGGGTCTTTTAGTCACAGCAGTGAAAAAAGCTGACTAAAACAGAGAACTAACAAAATAAAGGTCACACTAATTATTAATTAATTTCAGTTGTGATACGAACCATGAGCAAAGCATATGGGTTGCCAGGAGGGACAGTCAGGGCTTTGCCCAGTTTCTGCGGGGAATGGCAGAGGAGGGTGGGGAGGGAGTCAAACTCAGTTACTCAAGGTTGAAAAACAAAAACAGAAAAATAATGTACCTGGACGAAGACACACTTCAAGGTGAGAGGAAATGTTCTCATGTGTGGGTTGGGACTGTCAAGGTGGAGAGATTTAGATGTGGAGAGGAAAGTTTCCATCTGGATGCTTCCCTGTCCCTCCATCCTAGTGTCTGCTGCTGCTTCTCCGTCCACTGATTCCTAGATAATGCCGCACGATTAATTAATCTCTTCACTCTGCACATTTAGTATATCCTATATGCCACTTACCTTTCATAATTCATTGTTCTATGTTTTTATGCTGCTCAGCAGGGACCTTGTAGAGATGTCCTCAGACAGTGATTATAGCCTTTCAATCTTTTAATCACCAGTATCTGATACTTCATCTGACACTGAATAATATCTATCAAATGAGTAAACTCGATCTAGTTGGACACGATGGTTGTAACATATTAATAGACTGTATTGCTTTAAAAGAAAGAGTTTTAATACAGTTCTCCAAAATGGAATGATCCACCTCGGAATAACAGGCAGAGCTCACTGACTTGGAAGCTGACAAAAGTCCCATAATTCTGAGTATAGACATACGGAATTGGAAATAAAGCAGAATTTGAAAAACTTGATTATAACTCCTCTCAACTACTGAATTATGTCTTGGATCCTGATTACTTGCGAAAGCTAATGCCTTTTTTTAACACTCTTGATTTACGTCTGCAAGTAACATTACTGACTGGGGCAGTCTTGCCTGGCCATAAACTTCTGGATTGTGCTTGCGTTTTGGTCTCATTACTGAAAGTTACATTTGTGATATGGAGGATAAAGTTTTAAAATTATAAATAAAATACATGGATTACGGTAAGGAGACATTCCGAGTAATCGTTAAGGCTGAGAAGTCTCTGCCTGTGCAAAAGTGAGGCCCACGACAGACAGAGTAATTGTGTCGCTTAGTATAGAAGAAAATGTATATTCATGTTCATGAATAAAATGTGGCCCAGAAGACAGCTCCCCAACGGGAGAGAGAAGCGGCATGAGTGGTTATGTTCCAGAAGTCAGTGGGTTACTTATACAGGGATCACATTAGCACAGGATAAAAATCAAAAGGATGCGGAAAGTTCATGAGTTGGTACCTGGCGTGCTGATTTTAGCAGCGGGAAGGGCGAAGGATGTGGAGGGACAATCAAAAGAACAGCTCACACTATTGGAGGCCTGGGGGAGTTGATCCATGGGCAAAGAACAAAAGATTTGCAATGTAGCTAAGCAACTGTTACCAGAGAATGCCTGGTGATGGACACCTTTAAGCCTCCCAGGCTCACAAGTGGCATGTTCAGGGCTGCGTGTGTCGGGACGTAACCAAATGCAGTAAGATGAAAGAATTTAAACAGCTGCGGCCACCAGTAGAAGCAAAATGGCACTGTCCCTTAGAGAACGCCCCCAAAGCTAATTTCTTCCAAATGGAGGATGTCATGATTTAGCATCATTTAAACCAAGAAATATTTATTGAGGTCTCCCAATAAAATCTCTGACAACTCTTTCTCATCTCCAGTCAAAGTTTCATTTTTAGTTTTTCTTATCTCTTCACATGTGAATTGGATCACATTACTGCTTGACTCCTTTATTTCTCATTCTGGAAGCCGGAAGTCACCCTCATTCCATCCCACAGATAAACAAGCGTTTCTATTGTGCATTTTGGTAGCAACAATTAAAAGGATGTGTGCTGAGATTCAGATATCAAATATCATCCTCTTTATTAAAAAGTTGTTTTAATGTATTTAAAAGCCTTAATAACTTACCTTTCCTTTTCTGCTTTGTCATGGATCTCCCCTCCTTCTACAAAAGAAAATTTTAAAATATTTATATCATGCAAAGGAAATTCAGAAACCGACAGGGTGGTCCAGATTCTGAAAGGATATTTGGAGGATGCCTCAGATTGGTTTCATTAAAGAGAAGCCTGCTTGAAAATCCCATTGGAAGTACTGGAAGGCAGTCTCTGTCAATCTTCTTCTCAGTGTTTTTCTTTCTATTTTTTTCCCCAAAGTGCTTATTTCCTACTCGTATTACAGAATTTTTGAGACAGATATTCCAAAATGGTAGGAATTTTCCCAATTTAGAAGAATTGGGCCTGGAATTTGAAACTACCCCTCTCATCAAAAGAACCCAAATTACTAGAAATATCAGCCAGCGTGGATTGGGAGAATTTGCATGAAGTGTAAGTAGGCAGTTTATGATAAGAATTTCTTCACCACGGGACCGCAATGTTATTTGATTCACTCACATATTCCCTCGCACACCCCACACCACTGATCTTCGGTCACTAATTGGAAAGTGTTTTCTGTCTCCTTGTGCCTCAAGCATGTGAACTGATCTTCATTCCCCCGTGGACAACTTTGGCAGCCTTAACCATCTTCCTAGACTGTGTGACCATCAAGAGCATCTCTTTCCAGCTGACATAAGTAAATCTGGATTTTTATGTGTTGTAGGGACAGCTGTCAGAAGTCATAAAGGCTGATGGGCAGCCTATAGTCATGCACAGCAGGTCTGCATCATATGCAGGCTGTACATAAGTAGTTTCCAGGTTTCACACCTCTGATATTTCATCCTTAGCTTTCTCCCTCTGAGCCAAGGGCAGCAGAGGGAACAGGTGGACAGATGACCACTCTTGCCCAGAGCTGCAGTTGGGGCTAGAGAGCAGGAAGGCAGAAAGAGCAATGGATGAGGAGCAGGAGTGGGGAGCTGGCCTCTATCTCCTGCCAGAGGCCATGACAGGATCTCTGCACCTGCCCAGGGGTCCAGCTCCATTGGCCATTGCTCTTATAAGGAATGAAGAGATGTCCAAAGAGGACAGAAGTCAGCCCGAGTGGCAGGGCCTGCTTCACCTGGAGAGCCAGCCTGGGACTGTGCTCTTAGAGTTCCTCTAGAACCAACCCTTAACTGCCCCCTCCTCACCTACTGCATGGTGGGGGACCCTGGGAAGGGTACATGAAGGTGATGTGGAATGCAAAATCCAAGAGTCCGTTGCTGGACATCTCTCTACACACAAGCACCCTGTCTTGGGAAATGAAGCCAGTTCTCAGTCTGCTGTACCCGAGTTTCAGCATGTCACTTCATAGCCGGAGTCCTTTGAGGGTGGGAACCAGCTGTTCCTCCTCTTTGGAGAGAAATGATAAGAAGGATGAAGTACCACAAATGTGGGGCACAGACAAAGGGAAGGAGAGGACAGGAAGAGGAAGTCAAGATGGCAGAGGGAGGGGAAGGGACTGGTCAGAGAGGAAGGATCCAGGGCTGAGAGCTGCCTTGTGTGTGTTCATTTGGGAATTTTTTTTTTCTTTTTTTAGATAGAAGGTCAGTGAGAGAGAGAGAAAGAGGGAACAATTTTACTTAGTTTTTAACATAGCTTTCATTGCTCCAACACTTCTTTGTGTTTGTGGTGCTGGGGTTTGAACACAGATTGCCTTGTGCATGCCAGGCAAGCGCTGCAACTGCTGAGCCACTGCTCCAACCCCAGGAATTTGTTTTCAATAGTTTCACTTCAATCAGACAGCTTGTGCTGAGCACCAGGCATCTTCCAGAATCAGAGATTGAAGTTCTGAAACTTTTAGTGATTAGTAATATTGACATGTTCCTTAAATCATTTTATTTCTTTCATTCACTTCTTCTCTCATTGGCTCGCTTACTTCATCATCAAGCTTAAATCCAGAGCTGTTAAATGGATTACCTGGATACATAGGTTTTTAAACCTTCTCCAAACAGCTGACCAAACTAGCTATCATCATTATTGTTATAGTTATTGTTATAGTTTCTATTGAAGGAGAAACTACCATGGGCCACAAACTAAATGGTCACTAACGTGACCATTCCCTAAAGCATCTTACTAAATCCAACCCTCAACTCTAAAAAGAAAGCATTATTATTAACTCTTCTTTATCTGACGAGAAAACTAAGACCAAATCAAAATTTGAACTAAGATTTCCTTCTGTTCCAAGTCCTGTTCTCTTTTCCCTATACCAGGCTGCCTCTCTAAAAATATGCATTTTCTTCCTGCAGTTTCATCTCTCCCAAATATTGAGATCTCCATTTATTATATTTGTTACCACTAATAACAATATTTTTAAAAATAAGCCAATATATGAGGATCACGTGAAAAGTAAACCAGGTAATTAGGAACATCAACAAGAAGTGAATTGTTGCCTTAAAGACGAGGGTGGTTTGTGTACAATAGTCGAGCAGCACCAAGCGACACATCAGAAGGCGGAATTTCCACAAGCTGCCAGTCTCAAAGCCATGTTCATCCCATGTGTGGATTGCTGGAAACGGAGCAAGATTTGAATCTCTGCATGACACTCAGATAGTTTGTACCCAGTGCTGCCGTTATCTCACTGTGTTCTTCTAGCTTCCCTTTCAGTTGTCACTATTAGTTGCATAACCCAGAGTCATTTGCATGCCGTTGCTGATTCCTGGGACCGTTCCCAGAGGGTATTTGCACACACCCTGTATGTCAAGAACTTCCAGGCCCACTCAGAAATCAGATGCCAAGATGTTCATTCCAATCTGATACTGGCCTTTGCCCTTTAATTTTGTTTTTCAAATTCCTAATGATCGGAAATCTGTTCAAATTCATTCCAATTATGCTGCTCACAGCATCTTCTCCAGAGTTAGATTTTATATCCCTCCAGTTCACCTTATAATCATGAATGACCAGGTTAGATCTAGTTTCTTCCTACCTTGAAATACAAGAAGTACAAAAAGATGCTACATCCAGGTTAAAAACCACCACATTTGGAAACTAGAATACAAGTGGAATCAGTATGTTAGATGGCTAACCTAACAATTACCTCAGCATGTATGAATTCTTACATGATCATGGGGAACTGTGCTTAGGTTCCTGGGGGGATGTAAAGAAGAGGGTAGGGATGGGGGAAGAGAATAGGAAGGACATCAACGTGACCAGAGGGAGGTAGTATGGGGGAATCTAACCTGAGGGGAACCTCTGACTTCCACGAGAAGTCCAATTAACTTGGGGCTTAAGTAAAGTGAAACATGGAACCATGGGGAACCCAAAGGGGGGAAACTGTGGCCTGGCACCAATATTGGCTTGTTCTGTCATTACACTTTTGTTCTTGATTGTATGATGATGAACCCTTCTTGCTGTAAGACCATGTTTATTGAATAAAAATTAAAAAAAAAAAAGCACCACATTTGACTTTGGACCGCATCTGCATCCTTGGTTGAGCTGTGCTATTTAATCTGAACGCCTCTCAATCTAAGAAGGGCCCTGAGTCAGGTGATCTTCCTCGTTCAGGGTTTCATTCTTTTTGTCCTGGTGTGTTTTTGAAAACATGTGTCTGATTCCAGTCAAGGCTAGTCCCACCTAGCTGGGATTTGTGCAAGTAACCTCAGCAGCTTCTCTCCCTGATCTTAAAAGGTCAGCCAATGCTGAGAAACAGTAGCTAGGTGGAAAGCGGACAGATTTGCATAATTTGGTTTTCTAAGCACAGAGTGTTCATTTTTAACTTACATTGGTTTTGTTGCCAAACCCATTTTCAGGGGAAAAAAATGCATTCTACAGTTTTCCCCCCATCCTGGTCCTTAACACCTAAGACTTCAGATGCATGTGTGTGTTTGTCCAAACAGGTGAGAAATCACCTCAGCTTCCCAGCTATTTCCCATCAAAATAAAATCTTCTGTATTAGGTTGTTTCTCACATTTTCCAATTTGACTTCTATATGGAGCTACAGCCTCCTCGGATGGTAATGAGTTTGCCATGGCAATTTCTAGCTATATATACTATAAAATCCTATTGTATCCATGCATAATAATTAAGGTTATTAATGAGGGATTGAGTTGGTAGCAAAACACTATACTGAGCCACTGTGATTTGCTTGATGTGGGTTAATAATCATACATTCCAGGGCATTCACAGCTTCCTTGTGCTCTGGAATCAAGCTACAGTGGCAAGGAGCATTGTGATCAAGCCCACACTGATGAAAAAACATTTGGAACTCTGCAGGGAATAAAAAGGAATGCATTGTTACTGCAAGTGCCGTGGTATTGTCCTTCACTATTTTAGAGTGTACTGAAATGCATAACTAATAACTGCACTTGCATTGATAACAGAGAACTCCAACCAAGTCTCAAGACCTTTGAAAAGACAAAACTAGGGTCAAAAATCATGAAGCTGGATGTCTTGAAACAACATTTGATTTAGGAGAAAGATCGGTTTTATTTTTCTTTGTATAGCAGGTTCAAATCCATAATTAGATTGGAATTGAAGCAACTTGCAATTGATAGGTCAAATTCTGTATACAAAACTGCTTTGAAGGCATGGATCTACTTTTCAAGGCAAGGACCCTGAATTCCTGCTGGGACATTCTTTGAATTTCACCTACTGTTTGCAAGGCCAACTGGGCTTTGAAAAAGGATTTGCCTCAGGTACCTTGGTGTTTTTATTGCTTCAGTACATTGAAGCCACTATTTTCGAATGGAATTAGGCAGATCCAGATAGGGGGGAAAATTCACAAAATGGCACAAACCAAAGATAGCCGCCTAGGTCAGACAAAGGATTCCAGGAGAGGCTGAGAAGGAGCCCGAGACTTTTTGGGAAAGTACTAGACTGTGGCTTAATGGTTCAGAGTTCTGGAGGCTGGAAGTCCAAGGTCAATCTTCTGGTTGATGCTGGACCTGGGTAGGAGTCTCTTGGTTTGGAGAAGGCTGCCAGCCCTCTGTGAGCTCATGTGGCCTCTTCTCTGTGCATGGATGGGGCAAGGGGAGGCCTGGCACCTATTATAATCCCATCACAAAGCCCCACTTTCATGGCTTCCTCCAACCCTACTTAACCCCAAAAGGCCCTCTCTCGAAATATCATCCTATTGGAGGTCAGAGCTCGAATGTGTGAATTTGAGGTGGGGGACACAATCCGGTCCACAGGAACAAGTAAACCCATATGCCAGAAGCTAGAGTAGAGCTGTCTGCCAAGTGAGAGGTTGGCTGCCACCTTTTTCATCCCAATCCACTCCATTACCTTTAATTCTATGCTCTTCATTCTGGTCCAATCAAATCCATTCCCTGCCAGTTCTAAGAAACTCCTCCCTGAGTTCTACCTGTAGACCAGCTGGACTCCCTCTCTGTTCACCTGTTCTGGCTTCTCTATTTTGATCTGATACTTTTGGAGACCAAGAGCCTTTCCTTTCCTTGTTTTCTCCCTGCTTTCTCTCCCTCTCTCCAATTCTAGCTCCCTTGAGGATGGAGAAAGCTTTGTCCACCCCGGGGTTTAGATGTAAGTCTGCTTCTTACTCTCCAAGGGGTCTCATAGAAGTCACTGGAACTCCAGGAAGCCATGCTTTTGCTAACTTGGTGGTGATGCAGAGACTTACCAAAACAGGATTGCTCATGGGGCATCCGGTATTAGAGCTGTGGCTGAGACATGAGGGTCTTAGTCTTGATGATTTCTTGGCTCAGTGTGGGATGCAGCTACAAAAGAAGAGACTATTGTCTCTGAAGTCATCCTGTGTGAGTTTGACCCCCTAATTCATCCCACAGCAATGACGTCACCTTCTAAACCTCCATTTCTCATGTGTAAAATAGGAAGGTGGTCCTAGTAGCCACCTTGGACGATCTGAAG
Source organism: Aplodontia rufa (assembly GCA_004027875.1). Lineage (NCBI taxonomy): Eukaryota > Metazoa > Chordata > Mammalia > Rodentia > Aplodontiidae > Aplodontia > Aplodontia rufa. The sequence goes on along the minus strand of PVKS010015044.1, from coordinate 19,738 downwards.
AATAAATGATGCAATGTATGTGAAGTGCTTGGTTTGTAGTACCTAGTTTGTACATTTTTAGAGAATGCTACTACTACAAAAACATCTAGAATGTGGTAAGTGATACTGCTTTCTTTTTAAGAGTGAGAGAGGGACACTGAGAGAGAGAGAGAAAGAGAGAATCCATTTTAGGTTTTCATGTGGCTTTCATTGCTCCAACACTTCATTGTATATGTGGTGCTGGGGTTCGAACCTACGTTCTCACACATGCTAGGCAAGCTCTGTAACTGCTGAGCCACTACTCCCAGTGATACTGTTTTTGAGTGTTTATCATACCTTGCTCACTGGGCTGGGTCTGGAGGATTCAAAGATGAATAGTGTTCTCCGCCTTGGTGAAATGTATTGACAGTGTCACAGGTGAGGTAGCCTTAAACCAAAGATTAGGAAGTATGTGATTACAATGATGATATCACCTGCAGAGCAGACATCCTTGGTGCCACAGAGTTGTGCAAAGAGGTCTCTTGGATTTGGGCTAGCATCCTGTCCAGCAGAGCCAGCAATGAGACGGACACTGCGGGAGGTTCTGAGATCCTGAGATCTCAGCAATCAGGAGGAAAGCTAGGAAGGGCTGTTTCTGTCTGAGGTCACTGGCCATGATCTAGAATTCATTACAAACAACCAAAATGAAAACCAAATGCAAAGGAATAGACCCAACGTGCCTGGACAGCACAGAGGCATGGTTTAAGGGTGTGTTTCGCGAGAGCAAATGTTACGTGGTGATCTTGGTTGTGCCTTGATATTCAAGTTTCCATACAACTGCACACTCCCAAGGTGTTAAACATCAGCGCGAGTGAGAGAACACTGTGTGTGCTAGGAAATCCCCAATCAAAACAAACATAAGGGCCAAGATGTCCTCAGTGCCAGAGCTCCTTAGAAAGATGATCTACTCCCTGGAGAGAAAGGGAAGGATTAGGAATGATAACCACTTTTTAAATATATCAGCATCCTCCTGTGTCGGGTGATGGTGTATTTTTTTTTTATTGGCTTTTCAGCCAAAGCTTCATTTGATTTGTGCAGGGAGGTGTATCATACGGGGAGGCCGGTGAGCTGGTTTTTATAGAGTCCGTTTGTAGCTTAACCAAAGATGGGGGATTTGGAGGATAAAGGTGGCCTGAAATATAGCAGATTATGCAGCTTTAGTTTTCAAAGATTTGTTAATTCCCCTCCTCTCCCTCCTGCTTGCTCTCTGGCTGAGCTGGGGTGTTTTGTATTTTTTTTTCTTTTTCAGTTGCCATTCAAAGAGAAAATGATAAATGTAAGTGTGAATTTCTGAATTTCACGTGCCCAGCTGTTACCGTGGCTGATCCTTCGAAAGCAAACATGCGTTACCCCTAAATAGTGTGTCCTTATGATAAATAATAGGATAAATAAAAGCTGAACCTATAAAGCCTCTTTTAATATGACAAGCTTAATTCACAGCATGAGCAGAAAGGGCTGGAGGGCTTGTGTTTTGTTTTTAACATGAAAAATGAAGTTTGCTTTGAAATCTGAAATAATCTGAAACACTGGAGCGCTGCGTACAGCAGACTTGCTTCCAATGTGATTGAGGTTTGCTGTCCCTGTTTCCTGGGTCTGGCTGACGATGACATACACCATCTTTCTGCATTTGCAGACCACAGATTCATACCCAAGTCCTTCCAATATAAAAGGGATCTCATTTGGTTTTTAAATGTGCCCTTGATTTCTTAGGGGGTTTAGTTATTTGCATGCAAGCTTCCAGGACAGAGAGTCCTGTGGAGCTTTGTTCCCATGTCCCCACCTTTTAGTCCTCTCTTTATTTGTTGGTGAGGTCATTATTTTCTTTCACTTAACCATTTAATGAGTATTTTTTGGGCACCTCTCGTATGAAGACTTGACTCCGTCATGGAACCGTACAAAGGTATTCATGATGTGATCCTGTCCACAAGAAGATGCTCTGGATAATGTTCATGCTGCATTTAGCCAAAATTCCAACATTATAAAGAAGAGACATGTGATAGTTATTGCACCCAGTGCTCATGAATGAATCTTAAAATTTAAATATAATCATCAAGTATTTCAATAATTAAGATGTTCATATAGCCAAAACAGTGTAGTTTTTCTTGCCTTCCTAGTTTTGGAGGACTTGAAAAACATTTGGAGTTATTCTTTTGCCTGATGTCTTGTAGGTTAATCATCTACCACACACGTATATATACAACTCTTTCTCTTTCTTTCTTTTCATGTACTAAAGTGCTAAGTTTCTAGGAAAGCCAACTTCTTTATGCCTCTTGGAGGGAAGTTCCATGTCTGATGGGTTTTGTTGCATGAAGGATTTGCCCTGTCTCAGCCTCCAAGTTTTCTGTAGTGTTTCCGGCTTCTTTTTCCTGTCCCCACCATCCCTGGGGGTTTTAGCTTGACATGACTGCAGCCATCTTAAGCCATACCTGCCATGATGGTCCCTGAGTAACCCTGAATTTCACATGCCCAGCTGTTACCTTGGCTGATCCTGCATAGTTTGCCCTGCATAATTTCCCAGAAAATCATAAATAAGCAGAACCACTGGAGGGATATGTGGAGCTTCACAGGCAGACCCTGGCACCAAGTGCCATCAGCTTGAGATAAGCCAGGAGCATTGTGGCTTGAATGAAGTCACTTTTGTCTGCCTCTTTTTAAGTTCTTCCACACTGAGAAAGGGTTTTTCAGGAACTCCATCCATCTTCTTATTCCTTTCACTGAGCATGCTCATTTTTTTGTGTAAAATTAAGGAAAAAACACTCTGGCCCCCCAGGGAAAACCTTTGCTTGGCTCTCCTTGTCACTAGACTGACAGACAGAGGACCTGGCTCATGCTGTCCCTGACTATGGTTGGAATGTAGATAGACTCTCCAGGGCTTCCATTGATGTGCCTGTGGCCCTTGAGCTTGGCACTGAGTAACCTCCTTCCTACGTTGACATTCTATTGTTAGAGAGGCACCCTTTAATTGAGTCCGAACTACTTCCACTTCAGAAACGCAAAGCAAATGGAAAAGGGAGTCTCTGCCAAACTTTGGAAATTAGAGGGTTTAAACTGAGGACAGGCATCATGGGATACCGGACATAAACTAGCTTGAGGGGAGATATAAGGAAAGAGGGACTGGTTATGGTTAGAGCAAAACAAATAATCCAGATGTGACCAGAGGTAGCTCTCGTTAGAAGTAAAATTTTACTCTCTGTATGTGAGGAATCACTGAGGAAACAGGAGGGGAAGCCAGGTAAGGAGGGCCTCAGGAAGGGGTCCGAGCCTCATCCCCACTGACTTCTCTCTGCACTTGCCTCCCACCTCTTAGAAGGAGCTGTGGAAGGTACTGAGACCCCTGTCCAGGCTCCAGGGACAGACCCAAGCTCTGGCCTTGCTTCCTGTCACCCCATACACCAGCTCAGCTTCTTCCTGCAGAATGCACCCTCCCCTGCTCCACCCTCTTTGTTCTATCTTCTGGTGACCTGGGATTTCTCATCCTCTCTGGTTCAAAGATTGAAAGAGTTGGGAACTGGTGCCCCGAAGAGCACCTTCCTAACTTACTAGTTCTGTTTCTAAGCTACCCTGTGAAGAAACTGACTCCCCTCCCGCCCGCCCACACCCATCTGTTAAATGCGTTCCATTGATTTATTAACCGATGCAGTTATTTGTGAAATAACTCACCATTAAGTCACCTTAATTATGCAACTTTTTCTAAAGCATCCTGACCCATGTTAGTGCAAATGTTAAAAAATAATTGTGTGCACACATATAATAAACATATGTAATTTCTGCATTCCAGATTTCTTACTGGTAGTGACTATTTAAAGCTTTTGAAAGAGACCCAGTTTTTCCTGGAAAATGTGTGAAAAAAGATTCGGGGCTGTCTTGTCGTCTGCTGAATATCTTTCTTTCTCTACTTTAATTCTGACCAGCGTTCAAACTCCCCCTACACAGCCATTGAATGATGTTGTGGGTAATGATTCTGTTCAGGTGTGAATGGCCACAGGTGGGTTCTCCCTCCCCTTGAAAGTCTTCCTGGTCCAAAAACTGTGGTACATACATACCATGGAGTTTTACTCAGCAATTAGAAACAATGATATTGCAGCCTTTGAAGGTAAATAGATGGCTATGGAAGAAATCATGCTGAGTAAAATCAGCTTAACCCAGAGAACCAAGGGTCGAATGTCTCCACTCATCTGTGGAGGCTGGAGCTAGACCCTGGCCCTTGAGGAAGGAGGTCAATTTTCATGATTTAAATTCGGAAAAGTTGTAGTGACATACAACCTAAGGCATTTGTAGTGATGTTTTGGGAAGGAGGGAGGGAGAGGGATAAGGGTGAATAAATTGGGGGGGGGTATTGGGGGATAAATCTAATATTCAGAACTTATATACATATATATTATATTTTTCATTAGAAGCATGTTTGATCGTTCAACAAATACATTTCTCAATTAAAAAAAAAAAGAAAGTCTTCCTGGTCAATAATATCTTGCAATTCAGGTAAGGTGGTTTAGAGAGCTTTTCATGCCAGGACTTAATCAGATGAGTGTTTTCTGGGTGCTGTGTAGTGGATCAGTTGTGGACCCCATTCTCATTTGGATATAAACAAATTCAGGTGTTACAGTTTTTTCTCATTCTCTTTGCCTCCGGCTATTTTGTATTACTAAAATGTAAATGTATTTATTAAGCACTTGCCTGAGTTGGTGCATGCATACACACCATTGAATTTCACCTTTACCTTAGCCCTGTAAATTTGAATTTGCTTTGGCATCCTTCAGGTAAGGACTCTGGGTTCAGAGAGCCACATAGGAGATGAGGGGTGTGACAGAATTCCAATTGAGGGTTTGTTTTTGTTTTTGTTTACTCTAAACTGTACAATTGCCCAGCTAAACTACACACAGTACTAGCAGTATATAAAATGTCTTAGGTCATATTTAAATAGATTCAGTTAACAGGCAGGTATTTTCATGTGTATTAGAAAATTACTATTTTTCTGTTTAAGATTGAAATGTTAAAATTTTTTTAAATCAAAAAATTTATAAGTAATATATTTAAAGAAAAATATTAAATAATAAAATAATTTTGTGGTTATATGAGATATACAAATATAAATCATATAGAATCTGCATGTCTGAAGACACATATGTATAAAGATGTATATTCTACATACTGATCGCATGTGTATGCACACACACACACACACACACACAAACACACACCACACACAACAAATGAAGACTAATCAAATTCGAACAAGAAAGGCAATTCATTCAAAGCTTACTCCAAAGTAAGTGTGCCATGATCACTCACGTTGTGGCCGAGACTCAAAAGCAGACAGAGGAGGCAAAAGCTTCCTAGTAGAAGAGGGATTTCCTAAGTGGCCCTCATTGGAGGCCTGGGGAGCTAGAAGTGGCTGAGTTGAAGCAGGGTAGCCTATATGCCTGGTTTTGGGCATAATTGGCATTCGGTGGTTAGTTCTAAAATGGAAGTGGGGACAAAAATTAGGAAATGCTGTCAGCTGTTAATTAAGGCCTGGCCAACTTGGGCTGATTATTATAGAAGTTATTATTTGAGCTGTGTGTGGTGGTGCACACCTGTAATCCCAGCAAATCAGGAGGCTGAGGCAGGAGGATTGCAAGTTCAAAGCCAGCCTCAGCAACTTAGCGAGACCTTGTCCAAAAAATAAAAAATAAAAAAGGCTGGGGATGTGGCTCAGTGGTAAAGCGCTCCTGGGTTCAATTCCTGGTACCAAAAGTAAAAAAAATAAAAAAGCTATTGCTTGTCTTCCTGGAGTGTCACTAGGGATGGCAAACCAACTTTCTGAAAGTTTGATTCCTAGAAAGCCCACTTCCTGTAATGTTTGTTACAGATAAGCGATGGGCTTCCTGGGCAGGTGACTGCGGAGTTCTACTTTTATATATGATCTTGCTGTTGTCCATTGCTATATTCACTCTCTCTGTATCTCTCCTTCCCTCTCTCTCTCCCCCCATTTGTACATTAATTTTATTTTATATAATGTATATATATATGTGTGTGTGTATGTGTGTGTGTGTGAATATATGTGTCTGTGTATATACATGCATGCCATTAGCATATAGAATATAGACCTTTATACATATGTATCTTCACACATGTAGATTATATGCAACTTGTATTTGTGCATAAACATATGTCATGTAACCACAAACACACTCAGGTAGATAGATATTTGGATCTTTACCTACTAAGGCTTACCATGAGCCCTGTGCACATCAGTGAATGGTTATCTTTAGCCTTAATATAAATGCCACAGGAAGCTGTCCCACTTGCCCTGCATGTGAACAAACTATTGTAAAAGAAAGAACAGGCGAAGTCCTCATTTATATTAGAGCTTTGGAAAAATTAGAGCTCAGATTTTTTCTTCTACTAACGACAGGTGTCACCATCTGCAAAACACTTTCTGTCCCTGGGCTTCTCTCCCTACGCCTTTAAAATAAAAAGTCCAACATCTATCAGTAGCTAAATGTGAAGAGTAATGTACACACGCCCTAGGCAGGACCTCTGAAGAGCTCACCTTCCTCTTGGGAAAGCTTCTCTGTGAATTCTTTAATCATTCACTTATTTAACATTTGATTGAGTTTTGATTAAATGCCAAATGTTCGCATGGGGCATTGACTCTCATTTGGACACAGTCTCTGCTTACCGCAATTTGCCAATCTATGGGATAAGGAGTCCCTGACAAGGACTGGAAGGGCTCAGAAGATACAGGTTGTAAATGTGATCCTGGGAGAAGAGCCCCCCAGGGCAGTTGAACTTCATATTATAGCTTTGCCATGGCCTGGCTGAGGGTGACGAGACGGGGCAGGAAGAAGCCTCCGAGCTCAGTGGTGGCTCCATGCGCTCAATAAGCATGTCAGGCACTGCTGCCTACTTGTCTCCATCATCGAGGGCACAGGTGCCTGAGAAAGGACTCACCGTGGGCTTGAGGTATGCAGAGAGGTGCCCGGCTGCCAACACTAAGGGGACTGAGCCGCTTTCCCCCCACGTGCCTACAACCCCCCTGCATTCAACACACCCATGTTGCAGGTATAGCTTCTTAGTTTTGGACCTTATGTAACTGAATATCTCAGCAGAGAAATGCATTTCATATCCTACTGGTAGTTTTTTCTTTTTTTTTTTTTAAAGCAATTATAACAAACCATGGGCCAGAAGTTGGTCAAAAATGAAATTTGGGTTATTAACTTAGTGCTTCTCATATAATTGCTATCATAAACCCTGACAAAGTGGTTTCAGGGTTTGTAAGGTGAAAAGCATTCGTTCTCTCACCGGTTTGTCTGCAGTGTTGATTGGCAGCACCATGGTGGGTGCTGTTCTGGAACTGAGGGTACAGCAGATGAAAGGTTACGAGTTTGTGGCGCTGCATTTGAATGGAGGAGGGATGTCCTGATGTGAGGAACAAGAGGAGATGGCAGGGGGAGGATGAAGCCAGGAGCAGCAGCCAGGGGGTGCTGCTCTTTACTATAGGTGGTCAGTTAAGGAAGTAAGCAATGTGGATCTGAGTGAAGGGCATTTCAGGAAAGAGGATATCAAAAAAAGGTCCCGAGGGTAGGGCTGCCCGGTGTGCTGAGAACAGCAAGAAGGTCCGTGTGACTCCAGGAGACCACGGCAGCAGTTACAGACAAAACCAAGCGGAGGTGTAGGACGAGATGATCTCCGGAGTTACAGAGAAAGGAGACTAGGTCATTGTGATACTGTGGTGCTTCCTTTCACGCTAGAGACCCATTCCCCGACCCCTGGATGCCTGCAATCACAGGTTGTAGAGATTTCTATACACAAACATGGTGCTACTTCAGTGGTGGATCTGATTACTGAGGTGGCTACTATATGACTAACGGCAGGTAGTGCATAAATCATGGGCACACTGGACAAGCAGACGATTCCCAGGCAAGACGGATGGTGCAAGATGGCATCATGCTACTCCAAAGTACATGCAACTTAACACTCATGAATTGTTTACTTCTGTAGTTTTAATTCTGTTTGACCAAGCTACTAAAATAGCAGAAAGTGAAACTGAAAGGAAGGGGAAACTACTGTACTTTGATCTTTAAATATTCTTTTTCCCCCAATTTTGTCACAATTAGTAAGTGTCTCGTCCCTGTGCAGCTTGCATGCTGTTAAATAAAACACAAATAAATAAATAAAAGTTATATTAAACAAAGCAAAAAGGAAGTGAAACTTTTCCTCACTTTGCTGAACTGTGGTTCGTGGCTGAGGGAGTGAATGAAGCTGATTCGTACCTTATCCATAATTCCCTAAAATTCTTGGACACTCCACGAAGGCCTGTGTCCTTCATTTACTAATCCTTTGCTTAGACTATCTGGGTACCCACTGGCCTGTAGCCCAACCCAATCAACAACGGAGCAACTGGGCAGTTTCAGGGTCTATTTGAGACAGCAGCCTTCTACTGTGAGTGGGTCTGGTGTGAACTTCTTTTACAAAACATGGAACTTTTCATCTGTTAACAAAACAACTAGCTTCACACTTCAGATCTGCTAATCAATGTAATATGGAAACACTTGTGTACCATGACTTTGCCCTTTTTTGCCTTAGATTTTCAGTTGGTTGGTCTGCACTTTAGAGTCTAAGGGAAAATTAAATAGGAAAATTGGTGGCAGTTCTTATTGATTCAGTTTAATTAAAAATTCTAATAAATTTAACAAACAGATTTCTAAAAAGATAGGACCAGAATTCTATTAAAGAAATACATATGTTTTTAGCTGAAGAATTACCTCCTGTTCACAAAGGAGGTGGGTCATGGAATTCAGAGGCCAAAGAAAAAATATGCTGGTCCTTATTTGCTATTTTAGATTATCCGTTTGCTCCAATTGTCAGCGAGGATAAAGGAGGATCGCTCTGATTTAACTTGCACTTCCTGGGTACCTGTTTATACATCATGGTAGTCTTCCTTGTGGAAGGCCACAAAGAAAAAAAAGGTTCATTGGCTTATTTCTAATTTTTCAAAAAAGTCCAAGTATCAACATATTCAGTAATTTGAGGACATTCTTATCAGAAATTTAAAAATATAATGGAGACTATGGAAATTGCCAGAGAACATAGTGTTAGAATAAGGCAGCTTAAGTTTTGTCAACTTCAGCTAACATCCATCTCTGAATTCTTCCCTGTCAACTGACTTGAACTTGGGCTTTCTTTCTTTGACAGATGGAGAGTTTTCCATCTCCTGGATCATCCGGATCTATCTTTAGATTGCTCTTGTGTTTAGAGAACTCTTCTGTGTGTTGAGAAGCAATTTATCTCTTTATAGATTATGCCCCCATTGAATATGAAAATGACTTCAGAGATCTTGTGCTTTACTGAAACAGGGTAACTCCTCAGTAAATGTTAATTACTGTGAGCATTATTATTATTGTCTGAGGAACAGTGCAAAAAGAGAACGTTAGTATAAATATAAAAATTCCATATTACGTATTCATTGTGCATGGGGTTAAAGTTGCATAATTAAAGTAACTTGATCTAAATGAGTTATAATACTTCACCCAGCTATTCTACATGAAAGTTTGTCATGAATCTCTGTATGAGAGGAAGTACTCAGTGGTTCCCAGATTGGTGACCATGCCCTTGTAGGGACAGAAAAGCAGGATATCTTCTCTCACCCATTGAAGTGTCCTGTCTGACATTTTTCTAACAAAAGGCAGGCTAACAAGAGAAAAACATGACATTTATTCAATCAAAGTTGCTTGTGACGTGGATTTCTACAGAAATAAACACATTGAATATCAGCAAAAACTGTTTTTATGCTTGGCTTTGGTAGAGAATGGGCATTCAGGGAGTGAGAGGGAAACCCAGCAAGGCTGTCTGTTCCCATTCTGCTTGGCTCTCCATGCAGCCTTCCTTCCTTTGGGTATGGGTCTCAACTCCCCAAGAACTGAGATCTTAATGACAAGGTAGATAGATGAGAGGATTTATGGCCAGCCCTATAAGACAAGGGAAGCCCGAAGTAACATTTCTAGGTTTTGTGGCTGGCTTTGAGGCAGAGGATTCAGGTTCTATGACCATGCTTGGGGAAGAGGAATTCTGCCTTCTTACCTTGATGGAGAAAGGGGAGCAGGAACCAGGAGGGCAGGAGGGCAGAGAGATTGCTTCTAGGCCTTCCACTTTCCTGTAGTTCAGCCAGCTCAGTATAACAGGCACACTTTGGGCCTTCATTTTTTGAGTCCCTGTACCCTCCCTCCCTTGATTTTTGGAGTGAGACCTTCCAGATACACTTTGAGGAATGATAGAGCAACCCTTAGTTCAGAGACTACGTATGTATGGAATGGTGGCCTCAAAGTGCTGATCGGAAGGTAAAGAGCATCAGGAATAAAAGTCATCAGAATATCATTTAGGTGAAAGCCACTAAAAACTCCGACTTGCTCTTACCTCGAACAATTCTTTGAAACTATTTTCATTTTTCTCTTCTATTGCCTCGGATTCAGGTTATTAGTAGGACTGAAGAATATATGCCCACATATATAGATATGTAAAAATTATATGTTACATATATGTAAGTATATATTACCATCTTTCCCTTCTGAGTTGAAACTATATCCTACATTTCCATTACAGCTGGTACCATGCCCAGCACCCTGTAGGAGCTGCATAAATCATTCTGTGGTGGGTCCATGCATATGCAGCACCCCACCCTCTCACCAATAACACTCAACTTTATCTGTATTTTAACTTACTTATGATTTTCCCCAGACTTCCATGTTTTGAAAAGATTTTGTCTACAAAACTGCATTTATTACAAAAGAATCAACTTGTTTTCCCATTGTTTGCTATTGAGAGATAAAGCTTTAGGAAGGAGGATGGAGGCACTATTCTCACACCGAGTTTCTAAAATTCTGGCCTGAAGGAAAGAAACTTAATGTTTTATTTAACCATCTCAACCATATCTTTTGGAGGGGAAATGATGTATTTTAAGAGGTACAAGCCTCAGAAGTCCCCACTACCACTTTTAGAAGCATTTATAGGGTGCATAGGCTCATGGGTGATCACTGCCACGGTAATTTGGGAATTATACCAAGCAACACAAGTCCAGGCAAGGGGGAGGTCTTCATCAAGTAAAAGATTTGTGGATAATAAAGCATAAAGGTTATTGAATGTAAAAAGGGGATGTGGCTCCACTGTTCACTTGTAGGACTACAGGTAGATGAGTGCCCAATGCATTGAGAAATACAGAAGACATTTGAGACTTTTGATATGATTATTAAGATTCTTAAAGTGTGGGGTTGGAGCGGTGGCTTGGCAGTTACTGCACTTGCCTGGCATGCGCAAGTACACGAGTTCGAACCCCAGCACCGCGTCCACAATGAAGTTTCAGAGCAATGAAAGTCACATGAAAAATGAAATAAAATTGACTCTCTCTCTCTTTCTCTCTCTCTCTCTCTCACTGTCTCTCTATCTTAAAAGAAAAAAAAGAGACTCTTAAAGTGTGAGTTTTTATCATAGTCAGGGATCATTTTTCTTCCTCTGGGAAAACTCCACAGCCAATATAAGCCAGTCAGTGTCTAAGGACACTGAGTGTCGCTATTTGCATTGCCCACACCTTCTCTGGAATGCATGGATGTGTGACGGGCAGTGGGCAGCTGTGCTGTGTGTTCAAGATCATAGTCCGGTCCTCTCCAGCAAGCACCCAGCTAGCGGCTTGCAGAACCGTCGGAACTAGTGTTTCTTCTGCTAATTCATACCTTGCTCCTTATTTCTAGTGGCAGTAGACTGGGACCAGGGATAGAGAGAGTAATGAATCCACTCTTATTGTTGTCATTATTATTTGCCACTGTTCTGGAAAAAAGTAAGAAACTGAAGGTACTAACGATGGGCCAGTCATATCATTAGGCTCCCTGTTCCCCATTCTAACAGGACCATCTATTACTTTGAATGAATGATTAAGAAGTATCTAGCATATAAAAGTCTTTTAAAAACTTTATCTGCACATCATAAAATTTATCTTCAAATTAATTTATACTATATCTCTTTTTCAATTTGGCTTCATTCTAAGCCATCGTATCCATAAAATCATGGATCTGATAGATTCATGCCCATTAAAATAAATAAATGAATATTAAAATTTAGTGTAAATAGTTATCTGTAATCATCATGGACTGCCTTGTATATCATAAAGGCATAAGTACCATGCTTTGTAAAACTTTCATGGGGTGGAGTGGTGGGGGGATTCAATCCATATTCTGAGAAACACTAAGGCATGGGAACACAAGGAAGAATCCAACAGGGATGTTTCTCAGTTTTTCTTATTCTTTTTTTTTTTTTTTTTTATTCATTCAACCTAGTCTTACATTTAGGAGGGAATCGTTGCCACACAATCATGAACACATGCATAATAACAGAGCAAGCCCAGGCTGATGCCAGATCATGTTCTCCCCCCTACCTCCCCACCCTGCCCAGTTTTTCTTATTCTGTAATTTGAAGACCCACGTGGGAGTTTATTTGAGGGAAATAAAAAACTTCACTGCTAACCTCCAAATTCTAGATTTGCAAACCATTGATCACTGGCGGCGGCAAAGGTTTATTTTATTCACTAAGGTTTTATAGATGGAAACAGTGCCACTCCTGATGTCACTAAGTCCCCATTTTTTAGCTGACTCCTACACTGTATCCTGACATTTCTGACTCTTCCACAACCTCCTTCTCCAGGGTCAAAACACACAGTTTCCTGAATAAATCGTCTACTCAATCCTCAGTAGTCTACTTAGGGTCCCACGAATGCAGGTGTTCAGCCTGATCTGTCCACTCTATTCCCCTTTCAGTTCCTGGAAGCCACTGTCCCTGAGTTTGCTGGCCCACGGTTGCTGAGAAGCATGCATTGCCCAGTCCTGACTGTGGGATCCTCCATGGACCATTATCACAGACACCCTGTGCCAAATTCCTCTTTGGAGTCCCAGACACTCACTATGTAGTAAATGGGTTTATTTCTTCTTTTTGTTTGGAAAAAGATACTAACAATTTTTGTGACTATTAAGTATTAATCTCAAGGAAGTTACACTAATGCTTGTGTGAACATTTCTCAAAAACATAAACTTTGCAGTACTCCAATAAATGGGATATATGATGTCTCAAAAATTCCTGGGAGAAATCAGTGTTCAAAAATCATGCTTGCTTATTGCTGAATGCTGTTTCTACAGACCAGAGACCCAGGGACCAGAGACTCTACCTTAAATGAATGAAGGGTATTGTGATTGGATATCACACCTGCCACTCAGTCTGCCCAGAGGAGGTTATAAAAAAGCTTCACTGCAGCACCAGCCCACCCCTACCGCCAAGTTCCTCCCGCCAGAGTCCTGCTTGTGGTTTAAACTTCAAAAAAATCAAGTTGTGGGACTCTCCTACTACGAGAAATAGCAAGAGTACAAATAAAAAAAGAGAAACTTCACAAGCAGATGGCTAAAACCCCTGGGGTAATATGTGAAAGTCACTTAATGCTTCCACTTATTTTTATTTCTGCTAGTTTTATAAATGTAGGAAAACTGTCTGGTTGCATATGCTGACTCTTAGTGTCTTCAATTTCCATCTTTTTTGCTAGCTTTAATCAAACCCCAAATTATTCCCGACTTAGACAAGAGCCATTTATTTATTTATCTGTGATTTGTTCAACATGGTCTTACATAGCAGAGGGAACTGTTGTTTTATATTTGTGCCTATATAGATATTGACAAAGTAAGTTAAGCCCGATCCTAGTCCAGGATCTCCCCTGTCATCCATTCCCCGCTCTCCTGTCTCCTCTGTAATACCCCCATGGTATAGATAGAAATGAGCACATACATGTATATTAATTTTTGAAATTTCTGAGATTCTCTGCTTACCTAAGCATAGTTTGGCTTCTCTTGGGAGTGGAGTGTTCCCAGCAGTATTGATAACCCAGGCTTTTCCCTCCTCTCCCCACTGCCTCCCTTCCTTCTCCCTCCACCTTCATAGTTAGGGTTCCCCTAGCTTATGTGAAATTTCAACTTTGGTGGGTTTATTAATTAATATCAGAGAAAACATTCAAGAGCTCTTTATTTTTAATTTTTTATTGGTTCTTTTTAGTTACACAGGATAATTAAATCCATTTTGACATAATTATAAAAGCATGGAATAGGACTTGTTCTGATTCAGTCCTCAGCACCTTCCTTTCCCCTCCTGTACCGTGAACCTCCTGCTCTCTTCCCTCTACTCTACTGATCTTTCTGAAATTTAACCATAATTTTTTAAATTAGCGTCTTGTGGATGTACATGATGGTGAGAGTTACTGTGGTGTATTCAAACATGTACATAAGAATGTCATGTCAGATTCATTTCCCCGTCTCTCCCTATCCCATCCTCATTCCTTCTTTCCATTCATTTCCTTTTCTCTACTCCATCGGTCTTTCTTCTTCTTTTTTTTATCTCCCCTTCCCCTTATTTTGGATTGGCTTTTGCATATCAGGAAAAATATTTGACCTTTGGCTTTTTGAAACTGGTTTATGTCACTTGGCATGATTATCTCCAGATCCATCCGTTCACGGGCAGATGTCATAAAGTCATTCTTTTTATGGCTGAGTAATACTCCATTGTGTATATATACCATGTAGTATATATCCATTCATCTGTTCAAGGGCATGTAGGTTATTGTAAATTGTACTGCTATTAGTGTTGATGTGGCCATATCACTGTAGTGTGATGATTTTAAATCCCTTCGATATCTACCGAGGAGTGGGATAACTGAGTCAAATGGTGGTTTCATTTCTAATTTTTTGAGGGATCTCCATACTGCTTTTGGGAGTGGTGGAATTTGCAGTCCCACCAACACCCTTTTCCCTACATCCTTGCCAGCATTTATTGCTATTTGCATTTTTTTTAAGAGAGAGGGACAGTGAGAGAGAGAAAGAGAGAATCAATTTTACTTAGTTGCTTTCGTTGCTCCAAGACTTGTTGTGTACATGGAGCTGGGGTTTGAACTTGCATACTTGCAAATGCCAGGCAAGCGCCTTAACCACTGAGCCACCGCTCCAGCCCAGTTTGCATTCTTGATAACTGCCATTCTGACTGGAGTGAGGTGAAATCTCAGTGTAGTTTTAATTTTCATTTCTCCAGTTGCTAGAGGTGTTGAAAGCTGTTTTCATATATCTATTGGCCATTGTATTTCTTCTTTTGAGAAGTGACTGTTTAGTTCCCTTGCCCATTTATTGATTGGGTGATCTGTCTTTTTTTGGTGTTAATTTTTTTTGAGTTCTTCATGTTTCCTGGATATTAATGTCCTGAGGAGCAGGTGGCAAAGCTTTTCTCCCATTATGTAGGCAGCAAGGGCCATTTCTCATTTTGTCCATTGACATCTGTACCCAGTGACCAGCACTGAACCCGAGGCACTTCAGACCTTTATTCATCCAGTAGCTGTGTGCTGAGCACCCAGTGTGTTGTTGGTGCATGTAGGAATGACTGAAATCTGACAGGACCTAGAACGCGTGTAATGTTGGCACTGAGTGTGGCTGCGTCTGGTTGGGAGCAGGGTGGAACACGTGTCTGCGTGTGTGCTCTCGAGACATTCTGCCTGCCTCGCTTAAGAGCTGGATGCTGGGGCTGGAGTGGTGGCTCGGAGGTTAGGGTGCTTGCCTGGCATGTGCGAGTTTGCGAGTTCAAACCCCAGCACCACGTACACAACGAAGTCTTGAAGCAACAGAGGCCACATGAAAAACTAAACAAAATCGATTCTATCTTTCTCCCTCTTTCTTTACAAAAAAAAAAAAGAAAGCTGGGTAATGTGGGCCGTTTAGTCAGCCTCTTGTTCCAATCACTTTTAGGTGAATAATGGAAGCTTTTATCCTGCAGGGTTACTGTGTGAATACGCAGGTGAAGCACTTAGACACAAACTAGTGACGTACTGAATCTCAGTAAATTTTAGCTGTTAGTAGGTGGATTATGTCCCCTCCAAAAAAATATACCCAAGTCCCCAGCCTCTGTGACCGTATTTGGAATCAGTTGTCACAGATGTAGTTACTCAAAGATCTCAAGATGAGCTCATCCTGGATTTAAGGTGGGCGTTAATCTGACGACCCGAATCTCTCGAAGAGAAAGAAGGAGCTTCAAACAGGAGAGGAAAGCTGCCGGAAGGCAGAGGCAGGGATCTGAGCGATCTGTGCGAAGCCAAGGAGCACCAAGGCAGCCTCAGGGCACTAGGGACACAGAACAGGGTCTCTCGGACTCCCAAAGGGAGCTGCTGCAGCCCTGACGTCTGAGCTCTGGGCTGGAGAGAAGGCATTCTGTTGTTTTAATGCCCAGTGTCCACAGGAAGTGACTGACGATTCTAGCTATAAGGCCAGGAGATTACATACACAGTCTCCTTTTCTGGAAGAGACCTTGGAACCATCCACTCTAGTGCTCTCATTTTCTGTCTGGAGAGAGGAGGGAGCTTGTCAAAGCCACATAGAGAGCTGAAGAGTAGAGTGGGCCTCCGGGGGATCACCCAGTCTTTTCTAGAAACCTCCTGCCCCAGGCCATGGTGCTCAGAAGAATTGTCCGGGTCCAGTGGCCAGGTCCAGTGGCCGAGGCCAGTTGGACGAGTTTTCTTATCCCCTCCTTCCCAAGGTCAGCAGGATGTGACCTGCTCCCTGATCATTTCCTGCACAAGTAAAATTCCTGCTGGAGAAGCTCAGCAAATATGTCCTTGTTACTTGCAATGCTGTCCTTCAGGCAAGATGGTACCCTGGGTGAAAGAGTAGTCGGATAAGAGCCAGTTTCTGAGGGCAGCCTTGGCATGAAAGTCTTCCTCGGTGGCTGTTTCCAGCCCAGGGAAAGCTGGTTCCTACCTGGCGACTTTTCCACGGCCATTTCAGGCTGCTTGTCAGAAGATCGTTCATTGCCTTGTAAATACCTTCTCATTAGCGAGTGAGCCCCAACTGCTCGTAGTTTCTCTGGCATGGCCTCTCACCTACCATGCAGCATGTCTGGTGGCCTTGGGCAAAGGTAATCGATCTATCAATGGGCATCGCGACACAAAGCAACAGCTTAGCCGGCGGCTGCTTGTTCTGTCCAGAATCCACAGCTAGAAAAAAGTGGATGCACATGCCGCTCCCAGAAGGTCGAGATGGGCTTTGCGGAGGCAGAAGGCAGAGGACCATCAACGGTTGTAACACATTTCCAAGGCCTTCGTTCAGTGAAACCCAACCCTCCTCTCTCCCTCTAGTCCCACAAGTAGCTTTACCAGTTTTCCTTACTGCGGGATGTTCGGAGAATCTCATAACCTCTGTGTTCCTCAGCGGAGCGGTTCTCTTATGTAGAACAAAGACAGTAACTGCCCAGCCTAATCAGATTTTATGGAAATCTTATGACGATTCGTATCACGTACATAGCAGCGTCTGGCGCATAACAGTGGATCAGTTAACACCGGTGTTCCCACTGTTCTTGTATGGAGTCCTAGAACTTTTTGTGTCACCCTCTCTTGGATCGTTTTGGGTTCCCAAGTTCTGCTCATGCAGATTCCTTACTGCTGGTTCACATCATTTTCTTCCATTCTCCAACCATTTTTTTTTAAATGACTTTACTGCTTATTTTATGCATTTCATGAATTGTACTTAAATATACAATTCATTGATTTTGGGGTTTATTTACAGACTTGGGTAATCAGCATTCTCATCCATTCTTAGAATATCCCCATCACTCCAGTAAGGTCCACAGGGTCCATTCCTAATTCTAACCCCAAGCAACCACGAAGGCAGTTTCTCTGCTTTTATTCCTAGACATTCTCTGTAAGTGGAATCACATAGTATCTGGCTTATTTCAATTAGCTGTTATGTTCTCACAGCTGTTGCTACTTTATTCCTTTCTACTGCCTAATAGTACTTCATTGTACTAGTCAGATATCCATCTCCATTTTTTTGGCAATTATAAACGGAGCTGCTGTGGACATTCATGCATAAATCTTTGTATAGAAATATGCTTTCATTCTCCTTGAACACATATTTAAATGTAGAATTACTGGATCACACAGGAGCAAACTGTTTTCCAAAACATCTTCATCTTTTACCTTCCCTGCAGCAATGTAGGGATGTTCCATTTTTTCCACAGTGTCTTCAACATTTTTGATCATTTTGATTATCGTCATCCTAGTAGGTATAAAGTTATATCTCATTATGATTTTGTATTTTCTTCCCTAATGACAAATAATGTTGGGCATATTTTCATCTGGTTGTACACCAATCACATATCTTCATTGAAGAAATGTGTGCTCAAACCAATTGGATCATTTGTCCTTTTGTTGTTGAATTGCAAGAGCTCTTTACATATTCTGAATACAGGTCCCTTATCGGATCTGTGATTTTAAAATATTTTCTCCAAGTCCAAGGGTGATTATTTTACTTTCTTAATGATGTCTTTTAAAACATAAAATTTTAATTTTAATGTAATCTAAATTATCACCTTTTTCTCTTCAATGGATTGTATTTTGGTGTCAAATTTGAAACCTTTGGCTAAGCAAGGTCTACACTACCTTTTAAACTTTTTATTGTTTTAACTCTAACACTTAATCTAGGATCCATTTTGAATTCATTATCAGGTTTGGTATGAGATTGGGGTCCAATTTCATTCTTTTATATGAGGATGTCAAGTTAGCCAAGCACCATGGGTTAAAAGGATTCTTCTTCTCTTATTGAATTGTTTTGGCACCTTTGTCTGAAATCAATTGACTGTAAATGAAAGTGTTTTATTTCTGTACTCTCAATTCTGTTCCATTGATCTGTATGTCTATCCTCATGTTGGAACTATGCTATCTTTATTACTGTAGTTTTGTAATATTTTTTGAAACCGGCTCATTATCTCATTTCAGATTACTACATCATCCTCCTAACCAGTCCCCTGCCTCCACTCTGACTTCTATAGTTCGGTGTCTAAACAGCGTCCAGAGAGATCTTCTAACTCAGAGATCACTCTTGTTATCCCAGTGTAGAGTCTTTGGTTTGTTTCGTTTTAATAAGACGTCTAAAGTTTACCTTGGTAATCTTACCGCTTTCAAATAATTTATCCTAATTTTTTCCCACCCTCTCTTACACTACTGCATTCATTCCAGCATGGCTCTGCTATTCAAGTTGCAAAAGGGACCATCTGCTTCAGCAGCTTCAAATACCAGATCACAGCTTACTGGTCTGCAGCTAAGAACTATACCTATCACAAAGTACAAATCCATCCCATCACGCTGAACAGGACTTGAACATGGTGGTAAAAGCCAAGACATCAGTTCACTCCTGTGTTTTCAACTGGATAATACCTGCCCTGTTGCCATGTACTTTAGCTTCACTAGAAATACTGTTTCCCATACTATATGTATATTCACCCCTTAGATTTTAAGAACTTCGGTATTGTTCTATAAGATGCCTTATATTCAATAGCATTAGTGAATGGACAAATGAATGAATGAACGTTTCGAAATTTCAGAGAGGGTCTTAGTAACAGGTACTTTATAGATTTTCTGGATTCTGAATCCATTAGTGATTGCAATAAAATTACATCTAGTCATTGGTAATAAGGCCAAAGCCAATTGCCTTTTGGCCTTCCTTTTTTTCATTTTTTATCAAGAAATTTGGTTATTGTACAATCAAAAATGCATATAAAGTAACAATATGATAGGCATGTATTCTTAAATCAGATTCATCCCCTAGATCCCTCCTATTCTCCCTCCCTTTCCCTCACCCTCTCCTTTTCCCCCTCCTTCCTTTTATATATCCCCTAGATTGTGTGTTTC